>BLKR01007308.1:0-39854 GCA_011170035.1 Teleogryllus occipitalis | reverse complement strand
GGTCATTGACCCGGAAGCTGTGTTACAATAGTTGTTACAGGTTGTTTATACTCATTTATACAGTCCAAATAGTAATTAATGCATTATGTATCATTGTTAAAATTAATGTTACTTTTCTTGTGATGCTCAGTATAGTCTCTAATTGTATAGAAACAGTTATGCAGCAGAAACGATTTCACTTGTGATTTAAACTTTTCTATTGAATTTAATCGTTTCATGTCATCTGGCAAAGTGTTGTAAAATAATGTACATGTATTGTATGTGAATTTTTTGTAATGAGCTGTTGATACTGTCACCTGATGAATATGATTTCTACGTCGAGTGTTATAGTAATAGACTTCGGCATTTTCTGAAAATATATTCCCGCCCTTAAGCAAGTCATTTTTTACAAAAACCACTGATTCGTAAATAAAAAGACACGGTAATGGTAGAATTCCTAGATTAATGAAGATAGGCTTACAAGAATCACGTGGGTGGGATTTGGTTATTATTCGTACAATTCGTTTTTGTAATCTAAAAGTCTGGGAGCTATAAGATGTATTTCCCCAGAATATTATGCCATATCTCAGGCGGGAATGAACATTCGCGAAGTATACACAACGAGCAGTATGAAGGCTGACTGAATTTGCAAGAATTCTGAACGCGTAGCATAATGAACTTAATTTTGTGTTCAATTCATTTAAATGGACGTTCCATTTAAGGTTTGACTGAATTGAGAGACCTAAAAATTTTGTTGCATTAACATGAGTCAATGGTACACTGTTCATTTTCAATGGAGCACAGAATTGTTTATTTGAAATGGAAAACTGCATTAAAACTGTTTTCTTTTCGTTTACTATTAATTTGTTATTTCGGAACCAATATATCGGGTTTCTTTTTCCTTCTGTTGGAGAGTAATAGGCTGGTTCGTGCGGAGTTCCTCGATCCCTGCAGAGTCGTCTTGACTACTTCTAGAGATAGTCGTATGTGTTGGGAGACCATTGTCCTTAAAACAGGCGACTTAGTTCTAGAAACAGGGCCTGTCGGCCTCGTTTCTCTAGATGCGTTTCAGTGTCGAAATATATATGCTTTTGGTTTCCATTTTTGTTTCTGATTGGACAAGATATTGGGGATCTGCATCTCCGCCGATGTCATCAAAGGACACCTGACAGGCAGCGTCGCGCACAGAGGAGGCTTTAGGTGTCTGGGTTTCAGAATTTACTTTCTTCTGTTGACCCACGGTGTCAGCAAAACTTCGGGCCATGTCCACGGGGTTTCGCGTCTGGTACGGACGTCGCGCCTCTGGAAAGGAAATTTTCCCAGAGAACCTGATCATCTGGATCTGCCTTTCTCTTAAGAAAATGGAGCGCTGGTTAGAATTTGATGGGTGCTTTCCACAACAGTTCACGCACTTTGCATCTGCGGTGCAGTTAGAGTCGTTACAAGACTCCCGTCCACAGTGCACGCAGACTGCGGCGCTCAAGCAGCGTTGCGTATGGCCACACCTCTGGCATTTAAAACGGCTCAAAGGGTTTGGGACATCTGCCTGACGCGGACATTGTAGAAACTACATCTTATTTTCTCTGGCAGAGATGGACGGTCAAAGGTCAGTATCAGCGTTCAGGTAGGGGTGAGTACCCCATTTACTCTCCCCTGAATTCTGTAAATGTGAGACACACCATATGGTTGGAAGAATGCTTTCAAATTTTCTCTCAATTCGGATGAAAAGTCATGGTTTACTACACCCTTGCAGAGGTTTAAGGTCGGGAGGGCGGACACACGCACCTGGAGGCCGGCTATTTCTTTTATGTCAGTGATTTCACTGATCTGTTCGTCAGAATGACATTCGAAAAGAATAGTGCAGTTTCTTTGACGAACCACCGACTGAAATTTCCCAAACTTTTCGTTTTTCTGGCAAGTTTGATCGGGCTGACCCTCTTCATTGTTTCGTTATCATTTTTACATGCCATGATGAGAAAGCGGGGCTTAGTAAGTCTATCACAGTCATTACACAAAATCTCAAGATTTAGTTTCACCAACAGATCTCCTCTTCCTTATGGAAGAGGGCGGGGGTAAGGTTTTTTATCCATTAAGAGGATATAAGATTCCTCCCCGTGGTCCCAACCCACCACGGAGCCCATCAAGGGAACACTCCATTGGAGTACCAGGGTTGCCACGGAGATAGTGGGGGTTACCACAGCGCCGTACCGCCGTGGATCCCCCCGCTCACCCTGGAGTTCAGTACAAGACCTAGTCCAAGCCGGTTGATCGGGAGTGGTTTAGCTCCCGAGTGCCCGTCCAGAAGAGTCCGAGGCCAAAGGAAGTGTTTTGAGACTTACAAGGAATGTCCCCCAAAATAAGCAAAAGCACATATCCCTGGATGACAAAAAATAGCACGAGGAAGTTAATTGGGAAAACGAACAGGCCCCTCAATCGCCAGGACACATATTCCCTTCGACACGGGTCGCCATGCACGGCGAACACATGGGTGGGCGTTCATCATACAGAGGGAGCCAGTGAAATAGAAGAGGGAGAAGAAAAGAAACAAGATGTTATAAAAGAATTAGAAAGAACAATGGGGAGAAGAAAAATGACTTGTGAAAGGAATACTTGCACCCAACGTCAGGACGTGGACCAACCCATCTCGACGGGTCATAGCTCCATGATTGCGATGTTAGAACTATTATTAAATTGCTTCTATAGCGATTTTAGTGCATTATTTTTGTGTGGTATCTATGTATTTGTTGTTCTGCAGCGCAGTTTAGTGGTTTTTAAATGGTTTTTAGTTTAACATTCTGGCGTCCTTCTTCCATGACCAATGCTAGTGTGTAATTGATGATATATTGTGCCAGTTTACATAAAATAGTAACGTTTTGTAAAAGTGAAAAGTGTGCTGAAGTGTGATGGAATTGTTGATGATCATTTCACCACTGATTTCAGAATTCTGATTTTGTTTGTATTCCACATTTCAAAATTTATATCTTCGATTAAACGGAGCCTGTTTCGTATTATTTCACGAATTTCCCTGCATTCAAGATGTCTAACTTCAGGCAACGAGAAATGCAATAGTAAAACCATCCAAATTTATAATAAATCCACAGAAGCTGATTATATCGAATGTGACAAGTGTAAATCAAAATTTCATTCGGACTGCACCTCGCTCTCAAGTTCGGATGTCAAAGTGGGTCTATCTACTCTTAAAAAACTAAGCGGGAGATGAAATATTACTGCTCAGCGTGCATTGATGAAATCGATAACTATACCGTTATACATACATTTATTTGAACTGCAATTGGGTATAACCCGGTGGCAGGTAATTAACAATAATTACAATAATACTAATAATAAAATACAGTATAAAACGACGATGCAATCATACTAACACTAATTAAGTATAACAATTATTTCAACTCTATGTACAATAATTATACATTTGTGATACTAAAAAACAATACAATTGATTTATTGAGTTTAAGGGCGCTTCAACGGCTAAGGTCATTTGCGCCCGGGTCAAATTATTTTAAAACCAGTGCATAATATTGCAGTTCCAAGCTAACAAAGAAAAATTAAAATCTTTAATAGAAAGCAAAGTAAAACTGAGAAGGGACGTATCCTAATAAAAAGGTTTGGCAGAAAATTGCCAGATAGTTTTTTGTTTAAATCTCGGGCTAAAAGCCAATAATCGGCATTATCATCTTCTCTCAGATAAAGCTGTACATGCCAGTCTCTCGCAAAAAGCCAAAAAGCTTGCAGAGAGAAGATTCGTCATTACTAAGAATCTCCGCAAGGGAGCTAGCAAGGTCATGCCTTCGACGGCTCTCTTATCTTAACACAGTGTAAGAGAACATGCTCCACGGTAAGATCTATTTTGCAGTATTCGCATATAGGGGGTGGGTCCCCGTGGAGGAGTTAACCGTGGGAGAAATGGCAGTGACCGATTCGGAGACGTGTGATCTCCTCTCGCCGAGCATCACGAGATGAGGAAGACCAAGGATGTATGGAATCCTTGATTCTCGTGAGCTTAAAAACTGAGTTTTGCCACTCTGTTTGCCATTCACTGCGTATAGAGCGTTTTATAAACAGCTTAGTGTCTTCCGTGGGGACTGTGAAGATGTCTAATTCTCTTTTCTTCGAGGCAGACTTTGCTGCCTGGTCAGCTATTTCATTTCCTCTTATTCTCACGTGTCCAGGTACCCAGCAAAAGACTAAAATATAGTGGCGGACCAAGAGATGGTGGATTTGCTGTTGGATGGTCATTGTCAGTGGGTCACCAGACGAGAAGGAGGAGATGGATTCAAGAGAGCTTCTTGAATCACTGCAGATCACTACTTTCTTTAGTGACATCGATCCAGCAAATTTAAGTGCCTCCAAGAGGACTTCTCTGCGGTATAGACGCTGCACGAAGAGTCTAGTCAAAAACCTTGCGTGGATCTACTGCAGTAGAAGGCACATCCGACTTTGCCGTTTTGAGAGGAGCCATCGGTGTAAATAAAGTAATGGCCAGGATACGTACATTTTATCGCCTCAAATTCCGATAAGAATGTACTGGGGGAGTTAAGGATTTAGGAAGGTTAGACAGTCTAAGATCTATTATCGGCCGGTGTAGGTTCCAAGGGGAAACAAGGTTTTGGGGGGTTTCACAGGGTTGGGTAGTTTTATATGAAGCTTCTATAAGAGCATACGGAGACGGACAACCAGGGGATGGGATAATGACGGTCTAAGCGCATATGTAGTCAGGTGGGTTGAATGGAGGACTGCTTGACGCGGGGGAGTATCAACATTGGATAATTTCGCGCCATAGGAGGCAATCAGAATATCCCGCCTTCGGCTCAGGGATGGTTCTCCAGCCTAGGCCGAGAGGCATTCGATGCGACTCGTGCGGTAGGCCCCTGTACTAATCCTTATGCCAGCATTGTGTATGGTATTTAATGGCCGGAGGGCTGATAGAGACGCTGACCCATACACTATGCATCCGTAATCCAAGATAGGGCGGATGAGAGTTCTATACAAACGCAAAGACAAACACGGTCTGGGCCCCAAGAGCTACCAGTAAGAGTGCGAAGGAGATTCATAGGTGATACACATCGGCCCTGTAGTTTACGGATGTGTTTTCGCCAGGTTAGGCTCTTGTCGAATTAAGTCCAAGGAAGGTTGCGGATTCAACGAATGGAAGCTACTGTCCTCCAACAAAAAGGTCGGGGTGATTATGGAGGTGATGGATTCTGCAAATGTGCATGCAAGTGGTTTTTGAGGTAGAGAACTTGAATCCTGTTTCTTCGCTCCATTCCTGCAGTTTGTTGAGCACAAGTTGTAGTTGCCTCTCAATAACTTGCACTCTTAGAGGAGCAATAAATTTCAAAATCATCAACGAACAGTGATGCTTTCACAGGCTCCCGGATAACTGATGCAATACTATTGATAGCAATGGCAAACAGAGTGACGCTCAAAATTGATCCCTGGGGAACACCGTTTTCTAACTGGTGACTAGAGGATAACACTTCGCCAAGGTGGACGCGGAAAGATCTTGATGAAAGAAAAGCTACTAGAAATAATGGGAGCCGTCCCCTAAGGCCCCAAGTATGCAAGGTGAAAGAATACCGTACCTCCAGGTGGTGTCATAGACTTTCTCTATATCGAAGAAAATTGCTACCAGGTGGTGACGTAGCACGAAAGAAGTGGAAATCTGCGTAGCGATGGTGACTAAGTGGTCAATGGTTGACCTGTGCTTCCTGAAGCCACATTGGAGAGGTGTAAATAGGTTCTTTTGTTCCAGGAGCCAGACCAGACGTCAGGGGCGTAGCGTCCATAGACGCGCTGGAAGCGGCGCTTCCCTTACAAATTTCCATTACACATTTTATATTTTAAATGCATTAGTCCACTTATCAAACTCGATGAAATGTTGGTATTTCTGTAGTTTCTATTTGCCGGTCATACGTGGTATTTTGTATTTCCCGCGCTTCTTCGTATATTCCTCGCCAGAGGGATTGTCATCGAGGCTTTCATAGTTCGAATACGGCGGACGGCGCATGAAATTTTGTGTACCCTGTGCGAGGCTACGAGACGCGCAGCCCTTAGGAGACTCCGTTCGGAAGGAAAAGTGTGTTTTACTTGTCAAGGTCTGTGATTGAAACGCGACTACTTAACTGTGAATAAAGCGTGAACCAAGCATCCAGGCATGTGTAAGTATCAGTGTTCATAGACAACTTCATTTTGTTTTTAATTTTGGAGATTCCTCAATGACTGTTCGAACGTGTTCCTTGCATAGGTTACTGTAGGCAGACGGACGCGCTGCGGGCCGGCGCTTCCAGAGCATTATGGAAGGGGCTGTGGCTGCACCCCGCGCCGTGAGTTCGAACGGTGGTGATGGAGCATCGGCGTCTCCGTTGTGTGGATGTGCAATTGAACATTTAAAACAAAATGCATTTTCAACCCTTTCTTTTGGGGAAAAATCAAAAATTATTGCGACTGGAAAACCTACACCAGAACTTCGTATTGGGTGTCGTTCGAAAGGGAAGAAGAATTTCATACGACATTTTCGGGCACAAATATACGAGAATGTTCCGTGGATAAGTGGGTGCAGAAATACAAATAAATTATTCTGTTGGCCACGTTTATTGTTTTCTAAGGAGAAATCAGTATGGACGCAAGGAGGATTCGATGATCTTCACAATATTCACAAAGCACAAGCCCGCCATGAAACTTCAGTTTCTCACATCCTATCCCTAAAAAATTTCAAATTGTTTGGAAATCAAAGAATTGAATGCAGTCTCAGTGAGCAGTTTCGGTTGTCTGTACAACGTCACAACGAAGAAGTTAAAAAGAACAGAGGAATGTTGACTCATATTATCAGAGTGGTTTGTCTTTTAGGAAAACTGGGATTGGCGTTTCGCGGACATAGTGAAACTGTTGAGTCTCATAATCGAGGCAACTACATTGAAATTCTTAAATTTTTGGGTAATTATAATCCTGAACTCTTGGCTCTTATCGAAAGCAACGTGTTTCGTGGAACATCTCCTGAAGTCCAGAATGATGTTATCGCGGCAGTTGCGGAAGTTATGCACAGAGAAATTGAAAAGGAGATTTCTGATGCTCAATTTGTGGCATTAATATTTGATGAAACAACTGATGTGACCATGAAGTCGCAACTCACAAGCGTGTTGCGGTATGTTTCGAAGAATGGCGTTCAAGAAAGATTCTTGCATTTCACTGACTGCAGCAAAGACATATCCGCATCTGGTTTGTTAGAACATGCAAAAGGCGTTATTAGCACGTACAAGTGCGAAACAAAAGTAATAGCGCAAACATATGACGGCGCAGCTGTTATGGCAGGGGAACATGCTGGACTTCAGGCCCAATTAAAGAAAATTTGTAAAGAAGTAATCTTTGTGCATTGTTATGCCCACAAATTAAATTTAGTCTTAGGAAATCGGCTAGCTGTATTAAGGAAGTGCGAATATTTTTCGCCTCTTTGTCAGGCTTAGGGGCATTCTTCTCTAAATCTACTAGGCGAATTGAAGCTTTGGACACTGTGGTGAAAAGGCGATTGCCATTAGCTGCACCAACGCGATGGAATTTCACCAGCAGACTTGTCCAAACTGTAAAAACTCATACCAGTGATCTGCAGGAATTATTATCTTCGATTATTGAAAATTCAAGTGACTGGGACGCTGAAACTGTGTGCTCTGCTCGTGGCCATTTTAATCTTTTGAAAGACTTTGAGTTCAATTTTTTCCTAAATTTATTTTCATCTATTTTTCCTCATTCTGACTCTTTATTTAAAATTGTACAAAATAAGACCAGTGACATCATGTATTGCATGAAAAAGATAGAAGATTTTGGGAAATATCTGAAGCTGTTTCGAGACACTTTTGATTGTTTTTGGGAAGGTTGCAACCGAGGAAGGGGTGAATTTCAGTGCATCAAGCGAGCCAGAGTAGAAAATACAAATGAGAAGGACGTGTACAAGAGATTGTTTTTAGAAGTTATAGACAACTTAATATGTCATGTATCCGATAGATTTTCTGACACGTCGAAACTGAAATTCCTAAGCCTTCTTAACCCTGATTGCTATTTAAGTTATCAGTCGACATTCCCCAATGAAACTTTCAGTTGTCTAATGGACGTTTATGGAAGGCATTTTGACTCTGCGCGACTGAGAAGTGAGCTCACTGCCATATATTTTGATTGTAAGTTCCACATGAGTGTCAGTAAATTAAATGATTATATCAAGCATCATGAACTAGAAGATGTCTTTCCCCAAACCTGTATTCTGACCGCTCTGATTCTGACTATACCTGCTACAAGTGCGTCGGCGGAGAGATCATTTTCTGCTCTCCGGAGAGTACAAAATTATCTTCGAAATTCACAAAGTGATGAAAGACTTTCCAGCTTGTCCTTACTAAATATCGAGTCAGCTTTTAGACATGATGACAAGGCCATCGTTTTTCGACGATGTAATTGATGTGTATGCACGAAAACCAAGACGACTTGAACTACACTTTAAAATGTAATTGTTTTAAAATAAAAGTTAATACTTATCATCACTGATTTTTCCTTATGAATTCTTCCAATATGACTCCGTTAAATTTAGAAACGTTAAAGAAATGCATATAAAAGGGCAACATGCTCCTGAGTCATTATTTAGGGATATTTTGTTGGTTAAGATGATTAAAATTGAGAGTCACACAGGATTTCACAGTTACTGGGACTTTCTCATCAAATATAAAGACGTTCTTGAGGGGAAACTACCTTGTAATAAAGAATAGTAAAGAACCTACTCTTTAATGAGAAAATTAACATTGAGGTTTCCAGATTGTTCTGTTGGCAGGACTCACTGCAGTATGATGGCAATATGCCGGTGAAATTTTTCTAGTGCAACACATGAGGGAGAACCTATGTTTATTTGATAAATAATGTTTTTACCAAAACAGATCATTCTAGATTCCGGATGAAACATCTCTTCAGAATGTCATCTCGTTCTATTCCCTTGAGAGAAATATTTCTTGGGTGTCTTTATCGACGAGTAAAAGTAACTTACACATTTCCAAGTACAGATAGAAAGATTTTTCAAATCTATTCTATACTATTTTATTTTCTATTAACAATACAGAATAAAAATACTTTAATCACGAAATATTCCATTAAAGATTCCATTAATAAAGTACTTTTATCTACATATTTCCTCGAATCACCCGTGAACGACGTAGGTTGAAAACAGAATATGCCGCTTCCCCTATTAAAAAATCCACGCTACGCCCCTGCCAGACGTGTATTTACCATTCGCTCTAAAAGATTGCACACACAGCTTGAGAGCGAGATTGGGCGGTAACTTGAGGGGGTTGTTCTGTCCTTTCCTTCTTTAGGGATTGGGAGAACGATGGCCTCACGCCCAATCCTTGGTATAGGATGTTCAGCCCAAATCTTGTTGAAAATGCCGAGGAGAAACTAACGAGCGTTTTCAGGTAGGTGTTTCAACATTTGGTTATGTATCTGGTCTGATCCTGGAGCAGAATTTTTCGCACAAGCGAGGGCACAGGAGAGTTCGTCCACGGAGAAAAAGGCATTGTAATCTTCCTCCACGCGACTCGAGAAGTCTAATTTACAGTTTTCCATTTTTCTTTTCGTTTCTTGAAAGCCAGAAGGATAGTGTACGGAGCTGGAGATTTGTTCGTAATGAGAGGCCCTTTCTTCAGCAATTTCTTGTGGAGAGGTTAGGAGATTGCCATTTACCATAAGCCCTGAAATAGATGGCGAAGGGAATCTTGCACCGATCTGTCGGACCTTTTTCCACACAAGTTTAGGGGATGATCGGCAAGAGAGTGACGAGATGTAGGCTCTCCAGGACGCAACCTTACTTTCCCGTATCGTTAATCTAGCTCTGGCTCGATCTTTTATAATTTATTAGGTTTTCCATGGTTGGGAACCTACTAAGTTTTGTCAATGCCCTCTTCCGATCACGGACCGCGGTGGCACAATCAGCGTTCCACCATGGCACAGTGGGGTGTCGTGCATGGCCCGACGACTTCGGGATGGCAAATGAGGCCGCATGAAGGACGGCGTTATTAAAATGGGCAACCATAGCATCGATGTCGTTTGGGCAGTTTTCCGATATTCGTAATTCTTTGTTGAATTTTTCCCTCTCAGCTCGGTGGATTAGCCACCGGGGAGGGCGAGCAACGTTCAGATCGAGAATATCGAGTTTGACTCGAATGGGAAAATGCTCACTGCCATGCAGGTCACCAAGGACAGTCCACTCGAAGATTGTAGAAACGGAGGGACTACAGAGAGCTAGGTTCACGGGCGAGAATGTGTTAGAAGCTACGGAAAAGTGTGTGCTTTCGCCAGAATTTAGGAGAATTAAGTTTTTGTTATCTATGATATTTTCAAGGAACCTACCTCTCGTGCACGACCTTGTGCCACCCCAGGCAGGTTTGTGGGCGTTGAAGTCCCCCACAATAAAAAAAGGTGTAGGCACCTGAGAGAGCACATCTTCCAGTTCTTTCTGTGACACAACTTGTCCAGGCGGGATATAAACGTTGCAAATGCTAACAGAAATAGTTTGGAAATTGACACGAACACAAAATATCTGGAGAGTGGTTCGTAAGTCTATTTCTTTCGATATCAGAGAGTCTGTGATAAAAGTGGCGACTCCGTCATGGGCGCGGAGGCCATCGTCTACGTCTTGCCTGTAGCAACAAAAGCCGCGTAGAGAGAGGGAGTTCTCAGAACGGGGATGTGTTTCCTGCAGGCAGATAATCACGGGTCTATGTATGGACATTATTAACTTTAATTGGTCCAAACGGGTACGGAAACCATTTATGTTCCATGAGAGGAGAGCCATAGTTTCTAGTTCTTAGGTTTTTGGTTCTAGGGTGGGTTATGTGTCTGGTTTCTTTTTCTTCTTTGTTGGAAAGTAATGGGTTGGTTTATACGGAGTTCCTCATTCCCAGCAGAGTTATCTTGACTACTGCTGGAGAGGGTCGCATGTATTGGGACACCACGGTCCCTTGAGACAGGCGACCTAGATCTAGCTATAGGGTCTGTCGGCCTCGGCTTATCTGGATGTGTTTGAGTGTTTGTTGAATCATTTATGTTTTTTTGTTTCCGATTTTGTTTCAGGCTGGACAAGAGATTGGGTCCTCGGATGTCATCAAAGGACACCTGGCAGGCAGCATCGCGCAAAGTGGAGGCTTTAGGCGTTTGGATTTTAGAATTGACTTTCTTATGTTGACCCACGGTGTCAGCGAAACTTCGGGCGATGTCCACGGGGTTTCGCGTCTGGTAACGGCGTCGTGCCTCCGGAAAGGAAACTTTCTCAGAGACCCTAATCTTCTGGATCTCTCTTTCTCTTAAGAAAATGGGGCACTGGTTGGAATTAGATTGATGTTTTCCACAACAGTTTACGCACTTTGCCTCTGCGGAGCAGTTAGAGTCACTACAAGCCTCCCTTCCACAGTGCACGCAGACTGCGGCGCTCTGCAGCGAGGTTGCGTATGGCCAAACCTCTGGCATTTAAAGCAGCGCAGAGGGTTTGGAACATACTGCCTGACACGGAGATTGAAGAAGCTACACGATATCTTCTCTGTTAAAGATGGACGGTCGAAGGTCAGTATTAGAGTTGAGGTAGGAGTGAGTACCCCATTTACTCTCCGCTGAATCCTGTAAATCTCTGACACACCATATGGCTCAAAGAAGGCTTTCAAATTTTCTTCCGATTCGGTAGAGAAGTCTTCGTGATTTACCACACCTTGCAGAGGTTTAAGGTCGGGCAAATGCACCTGGAGGCCGGCTATTTCTTTGAGGTCAAGGATCTTGCTGATCTGTTCGTCAGAGCGACATTCAAAAAGGATTGTGCCGTTTCTCTGACGGACCACCGACTGAAATTTGCCAAACTTTTCAATTTCCCTAGCAAGTTTGATTGGGCTGACACTCTTCATAGTTTCATTGTCTCTTTTACTTGACATGACGAGAAAGCGGGGCTTAGTAGGTCTGTCTGATTCATTACAAAAAACTCTCAAGATTTACTGTTTCACCAACAAATCTCTTCCTTATGGAAGAGGGCGGGGAGTAGGTTTTTTATCCATTTAGAGGATATCAGATTGATCCCCGTGGTCCCCACCCACCACGGAGCCCAACAAGGGGACACTCCATCGGAGTGCCAGGGTTGCCACGGGGATATAGAGGGGGTTACTACAGCGCTGCACCGCCGTGGATCCCCCCGTTCACCCTGGAGTTCAGTACAAGACTTAGTCCAAGCCCGTTGATCGGGAGTAGGTTAGCTCCCGACCGCCTGTCTAGAAGAGTCCGTAGCCAAAGCAAGTGTATTGAGATTGCCAAGAAAAAAGAAGCACAAGGAGAGTAATTGAAAAACAGATAGACCCCTCAACCACCAGGACACACATTCCCTCCGACACAGTTCGCCATGCACGGCAAACACATGGGTGGGCATTCAGCATACAGAGGGAGCCATTGAAATAGAAGAGGGAGAAGAAAAGAGACAGGATAGTATAGAAGAATGAGAATGTACAATGGGGAGAAGAAAAACGACTTGTGAAGGAAAGGAATACTTGAGAGTCCTCTCTGTATCCCCCCGTCAGGACGTGGACCAACCCACCTCGACGGGTCCTCAGAAAAGTAGGGCATTGCTTATAGTTGGCCGGGTGGTCACCTTCGCAATTAACACAATGCGGTATAGTGGCGCAGGGTTCAGGTTCGTGCATCGTTCTCCCACATTTGCCGCACCGGATTATCTGCCATGCACCGCTGTTGTGTATGACTAAACCTCTGACACTTGAAACACCGCAAAGGGTTGGGAACATATTGTCGTAGGTTTAGGTTATGGAAACCGCACGAGATCTTTCGAGGGAGAGTTGAAAGATTGAACGTCACAATAAGAGTGGAAGGGGGAATTTCTCGCCCATGCTTCTCTCCTCTTGATTCTACAGACGTCGGTCACACCCTGGCTCTTAAAAAAGGAAACTAGCTCTTCCTCACTCTCTGCCGAAAAATCTTAATAGCTGACCACTCCCTTACAAAAGTTAAGTGTTGGGTGATTGGTCACTTCCACTTGGAGACCGGCAATCTGCTTGGTTTTCATAATTTCGTCGACCGGATCATCCGATCGTTCTTCAGCATGAATGGTACCATTATTTTGTCGCACTACAGCTTGCAGTTTCCCATATTTTTCTTCTATAGACAGCGCCAAACGGACAGCACAGACCATTTCCTCTACGATTTTCCTTCCTCAGCGCATGCCATGAGGAGGAATCTAGTCTTCTTTGGCCTATCTTTTTCTTTCAAAAAGACACTATTGAGATCAATAGTTCGTTCCGGACATCTCTTCCTTGCGGAAGAGGGCGAGGGAGAAGGTTCATTATCCATGAAGACGGATATCAGATTCATCCCCGTGGTCCCCACCCACCACGGAGCCCAACAAGGGAACACTCCATCGGAGTGCCAGGGTTGTCACGGGGATATAGTGGGGGAATAACAGCGCTGCACCACCGTGGATCCCCCGCCCTTGAGTTCAGTATAAGAGCTAGTCCAAGCCCATTGATCGGGAGTGGGTTAGCTCCCGACCGCCCGTCTAGTCCTAGACCAAAGCAAGCATATTGAAGCCTACAAGGAATGTTCCTCAAAATACGTTAACAACGTATCCCTAAGTGCAAAGCAGAACGTAGCACAAGGTGAGTATTGTGGAAACAGACCCCTCAACCACCAGGACAGCCATTCCCTTCGACACGGGTCGCCATGCACGGCAAACATAGGTGGTCGTTCAGCACAGAGAGGGAGGCTAGTGAAATAGAAGAGGAAGAAAAGAAACAGGATGTTATAAAAGAATGAGAATGAACAATGGGGAGAAGAAAAATGACTCGTGAAAGAAAGGAATACTTGAGAGCCCTCTCTGAATCCCGTCACGACGTGGACCAACCCATCTCGACGGGACTGTACTGCACTCCAGTTTTGCTTTGAATTACACTGACCAGCACTTAATTACTCATTTAACATCTATTACTCTCAGCTTATTCTAACTTATTTCTAAAACTTCGGGCACTTGGAGGACAGGCTTTGAAAGTTCCTGACGATAAACTGTTTTAATCCCTTATTGCTCTGTTACAAAAGGAAAATTTCCCAAGATCTGAATATTGTTTCTTCGTTCTAATTTTGTGGGTGTGATCGTTCCGGCCGAAATAATGTTTTTTCTGGTCTAACCTGAATTTCCTTCCAAGCTAGTTTACGTACAATTTATAAAGAGCACAAAGCCTCGCCCTTGTTCTCGTTTCTAGAGGTTCCCGTGGTTTTTTTATTGCAATAATTCTTCAGGTAAACTTATTAACTTTCCTCTGTATGCTATCTACATTTTTCCGGTGCGACTTTTCCACGGATCCGAACATGCCACTCCGTATTCCAAGAGACGGCGAACAAGCAAAATATATGCTAATTCTTTTGCGTTTGTTGAACTTTTCTTTAGAATTCGCATTACAAAATACAAGACTTCCACGTTTTTCTCACTACTGAGATGTATACTTCTCCCGCCCTAATTTACTATCTAGATGAATGCCTAAACACTTGCATGATGAGACTCTTGGAATGATGACTTTACCTAAGCGAAAGTCTGGTTCTTCATACTTTCGTTCCCGCCTAAACGTTGTTTTGATTTTCGATCCGTTAATTCCGATGTCATATGCATCAGTCCAATCACATAAATGTTCTAAATTCTAGTGTAATATTTGTTCGTCAGCGTTACCTTTGAATTTTCGGCAGGGGAATGTTAGATTAACTGGTCTGATTTTTAAAAATGTTTTAAAATGTTATTTTCTTGATCTATACACGTGAAATTTCGCATATTTCAGTGCTGCTTTCTCCTTATAGTGTGGGAACAAACTTTAACATTGTGCCTACAATTGTAGTCAAATATGGAATGTTTTATACTTTTGCAATAGGACCATTGAACCTAACCGGTGAGGATAAGTGGCCAGGAAATTGTAATAAATTGTGAAAATAACATTGACGTTTTAAAGAAAAAAATCTTCTACGCATTGCCATAACCTTTTTCTACACAGAAATGGAAAAATGCTTAGCGAAACTTCTATTCTTACTAATATTCGTTAAAATAAATCAAGTCATTAAATATTGCCCTGCCTTCCTTCAGCTGGCATGGAAGCTTTGTAACAATATCTACTCTTGAAACAAAAGCATTTTGGTTGGTCTGGGAGAGATAGCTCAGGGCATCAATTGATGTCACTTAATTGCAAATATGCAAATACTACTTTCGAAAAAAATAAAGAGGGTAGCTGGACCGGTCCACGTTATCTAACGTCCCGGCGCACACTGGTTGAATCGGGCCAAAAACCTGGCCATAATGGCAAAATTCAAAGTGCACGTTCGGAATTCTGACTTATCAAATCTCGTTTGGAAGACATTGGAGCACACTAGTTTAGATCCAGAACGTTATTTCAATCATGTTTGTCGTCCTCACGGTCTCGTAAAGTTACCGTTGCTCGAAACACGCGAATTCATTGCATCTTGTCGACTCCTTTTGTTAAATTAAAAAAAAGTGTTTAAATTGTTTTTCTAAGGATTATTTTCGTGTTTCCGAATAGAAGACACTTTTAACTATAAGTTCAGTATATTTTTAGGAAAAAGTGTCTATTTTATGTATAATACGGCTGTATTCTAACCTATGTAGCGTAACAATGTTAGTCATGTATATTGTGGATTATATTTTTTGTCCTGCGTATTCCTGCCTCAATCAAGTATGTATCATTTATCAAGTAGAATACCCTTAATCAGAATAACACACATTTAGCTGCACATACCTGCAGTTTTATTTTATAGCCACTTTACTGCAATGATACATAGTAAGATTGAACACTAGATATCCTGGAAGTGTCTTCGACGCCACAGATATTTATTTTCTCGGTATATTTTTTTTGATTTCTTCTTCTGATAATTACTTTTAATAAGAAAATAACTGATATAAATTTTTGGAATGAATAAACAATATTAATCCGTGCCACCGTGCACTTTAAGATTTTTAGTGTACTTGAAGGAGTCTTATTTTCTTGTCGTAGAAACCAAGACAGAGTTCTACGGGTGAAAAAATGAACTTAATGATGTTATCTCAAAATACAGTTGACCATTTTTTCAATAACATAATATTTTTCAATAAATAAGTGCCGACGAAATTAGGTCTATACAGCATTGATTCCCGACAGATGGGTGGCAATTGAATAACATAAATATACGCATATAACATTGCTTATAATAAAATTATACTACTGTAAATGTATATAGCTCCAAACTTCGCATTTTCAGAAACGCTCAAATGCAATTTTCTCGAAAAGGGTTCTAGATTTTGGCTGCGGTCTGTTGTTCTTCTGAAAATTTCCGAAGTTGGTCGATATGTCGCTTGACCCGTTTTCCCTGGTAGTAGACCTCAGAGTGTAGATCTCCGATGCGGGCTGCGATGGTACCAGGAAGCCATCTGTCCATGTTCCGGTTGCCGGATACAAAGTAGACGGACTGGCCCACTTCAAGAGTGCGAAACGTAGAGTCCATTTCTGCCCTTTGTTTTTGACAGATCTTTGTGCAAACATCTTCGGGTGTTGTCAGGTTTAGACGTGTTCGAAGCTCTCTTCCCAGAAACAGCCGAGATGGGGACTGTCCAGTGGTAGAATGAGGCGCCTTCCTAAATTGTCGGAGAAACTCGTTCAGGTTGGTCCGCAGCGTTCCTTTGGTGGTCTTCATGGCGTGGAGGGCGTCCTTCACCGTTTGGACATACCGTTCTGCTTGGCCATTTGTCGAAGGGTGATAGGGCGCTATGAGCTTATGCTATTTCACACCACTGTTCTTCAGAAAGGCCTTGAATTCTTCCGCGATGAACTGTCGGCCGTTGTCTGAGACGACTGTGACAGGAGTCCCGTACGCCGTGAATAAATCGTCCAACAGAGCAATTGTTGCTGCTGCTGTTGTGGAGGTTGTTGGCCTGACCTCGAGCCACTTGCTGTAGGCGTCTACAACGATGAGTAGCATAGTATCAGCTACTGGCCCCGCGTAATCGATATGGATGCGCTCACATGGTGCCCTCGGATACTCCCAGTGGTGGTCGCGGAACTTGGGGGGAGCAGGGCATATGGGAACTTGGGGGGAGCAGGGCAGGGGCCTGGGCCGCGCATATGGTACAGGATTTCGCCAACTTTTCGATGTCAGCGTCAATTCCTGGCCAGAAAACGAAGGAACGTGCCATTCCCTTCATCTTGACGATACCCAGGTGAGCTGCGTGCAGATCATTGAGGATGGCCTCTCGCAGTGCAGGTGGAATCACTACTCTGTGTTCAAACATCAGGCAATTGGCAGCAAGTGTGTACTTTGCCTCGGGTGCCTTGAAGTTATGGCGAGCGAGGTCTTGGCCTTCTTCCAATAACTTTACAATTCTGCTGCCAAGATGCAGGTCTTTCCTTGTTTCTCGTGCGATGGTTTCAGCTCTGACGGGAAGCTGTTGAACCTGGTGAACTGTAAACAAATCGAAGTCATCATGTTCCATTGTCTCTTCCCCACTGTGCGGACCTGCATTCCGAACCTTATTGACTGTCAGTATCGGCATTCTGGAACAGTAGTCTGCGTTGGCGTTTTGCTTCGATGTTTTGAATACAACGGTGTAATTGAAGTGAGCAAGGTAGTCGGCATAATTAGCCATGCGACTTATGCACAGAACTGGCAGCGACTTCTCTGGGTGGAGGATCTGCGTCAGAGGTTTGTGATCCGTGATGAGTGTGAAGTGGCGAGCGTACAGGTAGTTGAAAAACTTCTGCACAGTCCAAACGATAGCGAGCGCTTCCTTGTCAATTTGGGGGTATCTTTGCTCTGTTGCTGTCATAGTCCGGCTGGCGTATGCGATTGGCCGCTCCTGATTGTTGCTGAGTCGGTGGGACAGCACTGCGCCGAGTCCGGTTTTGCTGGCGTCTGTTGCCAGCAGAAGTGGTAGGGTTGGATCGTACAGCATAAGGATCTTCGGTGAGATCGGAGCGTTCTTGATATCCTGGTAGGCCGAGACATCCTCAGGTGTCCACACGAGGGGGTCTTTCAACAGCATATCTCTGAGTGGACGATCCCTCGTTGACAAGTTCTGGATGAAGTCGCTGTAATAAGTAGCCTTTCCCTGGAAAAGCTGGAGTTCTTCTGCAGTCGTCGGTTTCGGCGCGTCTCGTACAGCTCGGATGTGCGCGTCTGATTTGTGAATACCTGACGCATCGATCTTGTGGCCAAGAGCTTCCAGGACAGGTTCTGCAAAGCTGCATTTGGCTCGGTTGAGCTTGAGACCGTGTTGGCGAAAACGCTCCAGCGTTGCGGTAAGGGCCTGGATCAGATTTTCGAAAGTATCAGCAAAAACTATGGTATCATCAAAGAAACTTACATTTTGGAGATTTTGCAGAACCGTATCCATTCGACGTCGCCAGATGGCAGGAATGTTGGCTGCACCATAGACAGCACGAGTTGGACGAATCAGACCATGGGTAGGGGTGTTGAGTGTGAGGGCGTGGCTGAATTCCTCGTCGACCTCGAGGTGAGTGTATGCATCTGTAACATCCAGATGACAAAAGAGACTGGCGCCGCGCATCCGATTGAACAATTGGTCTATTTTCGGGATTGGGTGTTCATCGACAATGATTCGCGGATTGACAGTAGGCTTGTAGTTGCCCGTGATTCTCAACTTCCCGTTCTTCTTTACAACGACATGAGTCGTTGACGCCCACTCTGAAAACTCGACCCTCTTGTAAAAACCGCTGGCGATTTTGGCGTCGGTCTCTTTCGCATAAGCATCTCTCAGGGCTACAGGCACGTCTCGTGCTCGAACGAACGTAGGCGTGGCTCCAGGTCTCAGGTGCATCTTCGCTGGAGGGCCTGATAGCTTCCCAGGGATATCACTGAAGACGTCCTGGTATCGGTGGATGATAACGTCACGTTTTTGTTGGTCCGAGGTCGACAGCTTGGGCGGCGTCAGCGGCTTGTCAGTGGAAATGTGGGAGCGCAAGGTTCTGCTCCCTGCACGATGGCTCTCCGTATATTTCCATGAAGTCGATTTCGTGCTTGAACTCTTTGATCCATTCCCGGCCCAGGAGCGTGTCGAATTCGCCGTCCACCAAGTAGAGGTCGAGCATCTTCGTCGTAGATCCCATAGTAGCTTGAACTCGGGTGAAACCGATGCAACGAATAGGATGGTGTGAGTAACTCACGAAACGTCGGCCTGCCTTACGCAACTTGAAATTGGGGGTGATGGTGCCAAACTTCTCTTGACTCATGATCGCGCAAGGAGAACCCGTATCGAATTCCATGTCGACTGTAGTGCCCTCTATCTGTACAGCCAGCATTTCTCGCCTGGGTGATGGTACCGATCCGATGACCTCGACTTTTAACACGTCGATCTGATCAACTGGGTCGTCGGATTCGTAGACCTGGTTAGCAAGCGAACGCGACCTGCATACGCTGCTGATATGCCCCTTTTTTCCGCACGTATAGCACTTGGCGTCCCGGACTCTGCACTGACCACGGGCGTGAGCTCCCCCACACCCCGCGCATCCTTGTTGGTTCTCGCGATGTGACTGGCCGTCATGCTGCGGTGGGTCGCTAGTAGCTTGGCGGGGTCGTTGCTGGTTGCCTGGCCTTTGATTGCTGTTCTTCCGTGCCGGTGGTTTCTCGTAGCCAATCCGGTTTGTGGGTTCACTTTTCGGGGATAACTCCGGATTTTTAACCTCGTCGGCCGTGTTTCGTGTAGCTTCGAGTGCGCACGCTATCTCGTACGCGGCGGCAAAACTCTCTGGTTTCTTGGCAATAATCTCGTCGCACATGTCCCTTGATTCTACGCCTTTAAGCAGTTGTTCGATTAACATGCGGTCTAAAAATGTTCCATACTCACAGTGCGCGGCTCCTTGTCTCAGCCGGAGGGTGAAACTGGCAATCGATTCCCCTGCCTGCTGCGACATGCTCCGAAATCTTATGCTTTCAGCATATTTGTTACGGCTGATATCATAATGACTAATCAGTTTGGACTGGATGTCGTTGTAGGAGAGGGTTTCCGGGTCGATGGGACTTACGAGTATCTTCAACGCGTCGTTCAGTTCGGCGCCCATGTAAACACGTGCGTACGACGCGTGTTCATTTTCGGAAACCTTACTCAAATTGAGCGCCCAGGTGAATCGTGTAAAATAGTCACCTACGGTGGTCCCATCGGCGGCGCGGTATGCTGGCATCGCGAACTGTGGTGGCGAGGCGATGCTGACGACGCTGACTCATTGCCGGCTACGTCTCGAGCAGTGGACTGTCTGAGAGCGTTAGCAATCATCTCCGACAGAGTTTGGAGAAGTTCCGTGGAAACTGCGTTTAACATGGTGGGGAAACTTTGTGCACTGATGAATAAACCCGCGAGGCGATACACTTTTCTTCGTCACGGCGCGGTCGCGTTGAGGTTAGATTCAGCACGAGTTCACTTTTGCTTGCTTAACGCAGCGTTATTTATGTATCCCACTTCTGACACCACTGTTGTATTTGTGGGTTAATAAATAGCTCTAACAATAGCACTAGCTCGTAACAATAGCACTTTATTCATCTATAGGATACATTTGATATACTGACGCGGCACACGCGGTCACAACACCACTCGAAAGCATAAAAAGACTCCTGCGCTACCGTTGTGCCGGCCGGCGGGAGGAGGGGGAGAAGCCGGAGTCAGTGTTACCAACTGACCTAATACATAATACAGATAACACTTGTACTTTCGTACCTAGCCAATCTCTAAATTTCTTGCAAAACGAACTAGCCGTCTTCACGACTGTCACTGCTTTTTCGGCCAATCCCTGAATTCTATACAACATGAACTAGCCGTCTCCGCGATTGTCACTGCATGAAGATGTTGATCTTGACGACGGCTCGCTTACCGTTGCTATACTAGCATATTCACATATATTTATCCCCTATAATTTACGCAATTTGTAATAAATATTGTACCATATTCAGTCACATATTGGGATGTCACAACTCCCCCCCCCCCACCAAAGCGTCATTTTGTTTGTCAAAACCTAACTAAATGACAAGACAACTTTAACTTTTCCTTGTTGTTTCATAACACTAATATTCAGTAACACTCTTCACTTTACACTACACATACCTTGGTTTAGTCGTGTGTTTAGTGATTTTTTTTCACGTGGTATTCCAAGGAAAATATGGGAAGAAAAACTACAAATATTGTTTATAAATATTTTAAGTATGATCCTTCAAGCAAAAACCTCGCAGTGTTTGTTGCTCAATTGTATTCATGTTGTGAAGGTATGAACAAACTTCTTTTATATACGCGTACATGTGAAATTCCGTGTGAGATCAGCCAAAAATTTGCACTCTCTAATCTGACTCCCCTCCACTCCATCCATAACTGTAGTGAAATTATCTCATAGAATCGTCTTTTGACTTAAAAAATGTTTATGAACTACACGTAACATGTCAACAATCCTTCTCTTTATGATTTTATTGTTATTTACCATGTTAGAAGCAAATGAGTCATTTACCGTTTATTTAGAGGGAAAGGCACATACACTGGATTTCTATTATTAAAAAAGTTGTATAAAAAGAAAAGCATTTCCAAACCTTAGGTTTTAGAAAGCATGGGCTCTGACTTTCTGTTTTGAGTCCCGATGTGTTGGGGTTCCTTAGGCCTGCGGATTTTCCCCGGCCGCTCGAGAGAAACAATGAGCAGCTTTTCCAGGTATTTTATCTAATCCTCTCTTGCAATATTTAAAGCAGTAACGGTTCAATTATATGAAATTTCTACAACTTCATAGAATAGAGAATTAGTCAGTTAGCTACTGACCACGAAATGGACATGAAATTGTTCTTTCTGTACGTGAAACATTTTACTTTAATATCGTTATTTACTGTTCAGTTAGAGGAACATATTATCCTACATCAAATAATTCTGAGCCGTGGAAATGAAGGTGTCTGTTAATGACATTACTGAGCGCTCAAGAAAACGAAAAGAAAGAAAAAAATAACAAAAAGAAAAAAAATCACGAAACATGAATCGTTCAAACCGTAAGGTAAGGAAGCCTGACATATTTTTTAAAAATATGTCAAAAAATTGTTTTTTGATAAAAGGAGGAAAAATGAAGTCGCTTTTTTTTCGCCAGCCGTATCAATGGATTTGTATAAAATTCTTTAAGTTGGGATATTCTTACTTTAATTATAAATAAATTATAAACTTTTTTAATAATGCTTTAATGGATTTGTGCAAAAAGCTGCACAAATAAAAAAGATGCAAGAAAATGAATGTTAATTTTCCCAATATATTTTTATAAATTTCAATAAAAAGAATCTATTTTCCATTCAAATGAAGACGTCCAGCTGTCATTCAATCAAAGCATGACATGTCCTTCGCATCCATTCAAAACAAGACATATCCGACACGAAAATCGCTCCAAAATTCTACCAAACATAGAATATTTAAATTTTATATTAATAATATATTTAGCTATCCTTATTTCATAATTAAGAATTGAGTACAAATAAAATATTTGCATATTTTTGATGCTATAACATTTTTGCGTTTTTCTCGAAAAGGAGTAAAGTGGACATGTCACGTTTTGAACGTTTGCTCCTCATTTCGCGCTCCTTTCTTTCCAAGCCCAGCGCCGCCAGGGCACGCGCTCAAGTGTACAGTCACCCTTTTGACCTGGAAGTAGGGTCACACCTCTGGCACACTGCTGTTCTGATAGCGTGACTTTCCTGATCTCCGCAGACAACCCGCCTCGTTCTTCGTCGGGCTACGTGCTACACAAGGGCAATTCGATATGCCCAAGCGTAGGAAGAGGGCGGTGAGCAGTTTTCAGTGGGCGAGAACATTGTGCAATGACGAAGTGGAGATTATATTTACTCTATAAGAATTAGTGGAATCATTCGCGTTTCCTTAATTATTAGCAACCGAGTATATATATAAATATATATATATACACATACATACATACACACACACACACACATATACACATTCAGAGGCGTATCTACGGTATGGCAGACGGCACGTGCCATGGGCGCCACTCACAAAGGGCGCAATTTAGCATTCGGCATTGAAGGAAAAAAGTTAAATATTAATTTAAAAAAGAAAAAAATAATTTTCAATTAGAGAATTAAAGTTATACACAAATGATAAAATAAAATAAACTTTTCTATAGGACGCATACAATTTCTTTTTCACGGCTAGGAGCGCGGCAAAAAGTGGAACTATTCGTCCACTTTTCGCCCCTCTCCGCGCCATGAAAACTAACTTACAAAGGCTCGGGCGCCGGTGGCGCCCTCGCGAGAAATATACTATTATTGAGAGCAGCTTTTTTTAAAATGAAGCCGTATTTTGACTACAGATTTCATGGCATAAAATTAATCGCATTTTTTGACAAGTCAAATATTCTCCACGGCTGTTAATGAAGGTTTTCTTTATTGTGAAAGCGTAATAAACTCAAGTATAATCCCGAAGGAAACGCGACACCTCTCATATTGGCTTTTCCGAGGAAGCACTTCGACCGAAGACCAAGGCGATGATTATCTTATTATCGGTGCGCATTATCTTATTATCGGTTCGTTCAAGATATTCTTGTAAATCTGTTTGACGTACACGTACAAAGTGGAATCAGACTAGTTGTTGATTTACTTCCACCCAGTGCTAACTTTTGTGAATCTAACAATTGTTTTTACGACATTCTAATATTTTTGAGTTCTTCGCTATAAGACCATTAAAAATCCTTTTTCCAAGTGTTACGACATAATTGAACTTAGACGTTACAACTAGTGCTATATCAAAAAGTGTGATATAAAAATTCTGAATGTGTTGTCAAGAATAGTTAAAAAGCTAAAGGTAAAGTTAAATATAGTAAAATAAGTTTCGATTTAAAATATAAGCAAATTATAATTATATTTAATTTAGTTTACTTACACGCCCTGCGATTTTAGTACATACACAATGAAGCGTTCCATCACAAATAAAAAAGAATCTGGTGCTGCTGGACGAAAAAGACGAAAGTTAGAAGAACAAGAAGATAAGAAATCTAGCAAGTTTTTGATGACATTTCTTGACAAAACAAAAACAAATTGTGCAGTTTCTACTATGGATTCGGCGATGACACAGTACTGTGTGTCATGTCTCAATTTGTCAGAATCTGAAGATGAATTCAGTTCAAATGTATCAGAAAGTGATAAAAAGGGCAAGTCAGTGCCAAACAAACTCGATGAATCTGAGACTACACGCCCTACGCGAAATCTACAATACAAGATGAAGAAACTATCAATGAACCTCTAAATAGTGAAGTACTTAGCACTATATCATTTGGGGAACTAGATGTTATTAAAAAGTCTCAATCTGTTATACCACCAAATGTCATTAAGCAACATGATATTGCTCTATTACAGTTTTATAAATATACTGGAAAACCAATTCTTTCAGATTCGCTGAGAATACAGATAATAAAGCTTTCTTGGAAGTATTTTCAAAACAGTGAAGGGCCTTTTTTACCAACAAACAACCGTTCAATGAATAAATCTTGGTTCAAGAGAACACTGGGAAATGGGCGTGGAGAAGTAGTAACACGCTCATGGTTGGCCTATTCGCCCTCTAAAATGTCTGCATTTTGTTTATGTTGTCTACTTTTTTCTCACTCCGATCACCAGTCAACATTAGAACAGGAAAGTGGATTTTCTCAGTGGAAGTCATTTGAAAGAATAAGAGTCCATGAAAATGCTAAAAACCATCGTGAATGTTTTACAAAGTGGAAAGAAATGGAGAGAAATTTTGCAGCAAAAGATGGTATAATAGATGCAGAACTTCAATCGCAGATTGAAAGAGAAAAACAAAAATGGCCTGATGTATTGAAAAGAATACTACACTGCATCAAATACCTTGCTGCACAGAATCTGGCTTTACGAGGACACAAAGAATCGCTTCAATCAGACGATGATTCTAACACAGGTAACTTTCTAGAATTAGTGAAATTACTCGCCCTTTACGACCCTGATATGGCAGAACACATCGCTACCGCAGAGAAACATCCTGGATCCACAACATATCTTTCTCCTAGTGTTCAAAATGAATTTCTTCATTTGATGGCATCTACCGTTCGCCAAAGTTTGCTGGAACGAATTCGAAAAGCAAAATACTTCGGTCTCATGTTTGATTCAACTCCTGATAGAGGATACCGTGAGCAATTGTCAGAAATAGTTAGATATGTGGACGTTGATTTTGAGAAAAAGACTGTCCGTGTTCGGGAATCTTTCCTTGACTTCCTCCAAATAAGTTTAAAAAATGCTGAAGGCTTAGCTGAAACCATCGTCCAACAATTGGAAAAAGATACAATGGAATTAAAAGATTGTCGGTCACAATGGTATGATAACGCTGCTGTAATGGCTGGTATCAAAAATGGCGTCCAGCAAATAATACGAGAAAAAAACAATCTAGCCATGTTCGTCAACTGTGATAATCACTCTCTTAAATTGGTGGGCGTACACACAGCAAAGCAAGAAGTATCAATGGTCACATTTTCGGAAATGTTGAAGCTCTGTATGTGTTCTTTTCAGCATCTACAACACGCTGGGAAAAAATTGAAAAATGTGTGTCTGTGGTAGTGCCTGTGGTTCTTAAGTCGGATTCTTTAATCAGATGGAGTGCACGGGTAGAAGCTGTGAAACTTATAAACAATTTCCTTGACAAAATCCTTGAAGTTCTCCAAAAGATGACTGATAACTCAAACGAGACAAGTGTCACAAGGAGTGATTCCCGACAATTGTACACTCGAATGTTAGCTTACGATTTTTGATTTTACTAGGATTTTGGAATAAATTACTTATTAAAATTGATCGTGTTCAAAAAAGACTTCAGGATCCAAAAATAAATTTTCATGATGCCGCTCTAGATTTAAAAGCTCTTCAAAATTATTTTCTTGATGAAAGGGAAGTATTGATAACTGAATCACTGGAAAAAGTACTTAATCTGTCAAGAATTGGATGTACCAATTGAACGACGATTAAGACGAAAGAAAAAAATGGCTGGAGAATCATCAGATGACGTTACTTTAACAGCCAAACAGAACATTGAAAGAGTCATGAAGGCAACGGTTGACCATCTTTATAGCGAAATGAATGGAAGATTTACCCGCTTACAAGATACTGACGAAAAATTTGGCTTCTTGCTCGACATTGAGAGTCTGTGTTATAATGGGGATACATAAAAAATCAATACAAAGTGTAAAACCTTCGCCACGTTCTACAGCAGCGATGTTGATGGAGAACAGCTATACAAAGAAATTATAGATTGTCAAATGCTACTCTCAGTTCCATCTCATATTAAAATATCCAGACCTGAAGAAATTTTACAATTCATTGTTGAATATGGCGACGAGAGCGTTTTTCCGAATGTACGTATTGCTCTTCAAATTATGTTGACTATTGCAAGCTGCGAGAGATCTTTCAGTAAGTTAAAATTGATACTATCGTATTTAAGAGCTTCAATGGGGCAAGAACGATTGGGTGATCTTGCTCTGTTGAGTGTTGAAAGAGAAGAAACGGAGAAAATTGACTTTGATTCTGTCATTGACGAATTCGCATTAGTAAAATCAAGAAAAGTGCACTTCTAGAATACTAAAAATTGATATGTTATTAAATCTGAGTCGTAATAATATATTTTTTAAATAGTAACAATGTCATTAAATTTTTAAAATGAATGTAAATAAATATTATTAAACATGAATTATTTTCTCTTTATTATGTTAATTCATGAATCTCAAAAACAGTTAACTTTTTTTCGATATAGATTGTTTATGAACATTTTTTAAAATAATCGAAATTTTATTCATAGTAGAGTATATCCGATAAAAAATAATAAGCCTAATATGAAGTTTCTGAGAGGGCCTCTCTCTCCCTCTCTCTCTTTCTCTCCTGAATACCTCTCTACGCCTCTCTCTCTCTCTCTCTCTCTCTCTCTCTCTCTCTCTCTCTCTCTCTCTCTCCTCTCTCTCTCTTTCTCTCTATCTCTCTCTCTCTCTCTTTCTCTCTTTCTCTCTATCTCTCTCTCTCTCTCTATCTATCTCTATCTATCTATCTATATATATATATATATATATATATATATATATATATATATATATATATATATATATATATAAAATGTGTGTGTGAACAAAATAATTATTTAAACAATAAATAACAATTATGAAAGTATATTTGATTAATAAACCTTTTGTGAGATATTATGAACTAACTAACGGTTTAGTAGTTAACGTTTAGTAGGTAACGGTTTAGGAGTTAGCGTTACCACAAACGGACAGACACGTTTTGGCGTCAGTCAATCGATTTTTAGGTATCAAGGACCCATAAAAAATGTATTTTCGCGACACCACGAGTTAGATAAAGTAATTTATTATAGAGCAATTTATTCACTTTTACGTTACCAGGGCCCGGCAATAAGAGTTTTCCGGTGCACGATTACATAGCTTTCTCTTCTTAGATTGACAAGAGGAAGAAAGGAAAATGTTTGTAATTTGAAATTCCATTAACAAAATATTCATTAAATCGAATTTAAAAATAAATACTTTCTCTGCCTTCTGTTTTTGAAAGAGAATGTATTTCTCTCTGTCAGCAATGACAACAATAGTACCCACGTAGAAAACTCAAGGACGAGCGGAGAATCTTTCAATCACTCTTCAATATCTTTACATGAGGCATTTCTGAATTAGTATAAGACAAGCTATTGGTTATTGCTAAAAAAATCACAACAAATTTAAAAGAAAACTTTTTCAAAATTAATCAAATATATTTTCGGAAAGAATATTTATAAATTAAGAGATGAAATGAACTCACAATACATACCCCATGTTTTGTAAATAGAAATGATTTAATTGAAAATATGATACGGATCACTAAAGCTGGAAAGTTTACAAAAGCTTTTAAATGTACCTGCCCTAAAATGTATGTAAAATCATCCAGCAGAAATCTGCAATCATGGAATCATTCCAGAAACCTTGGTAGCATTACTCCTTTGTTCTGATGTGTTTATGGAATTGCTCACCTTATTCATCACCTATGTCACCGACGTTATCAGGGAAGAAATGTAAATAGGAGTGTCGAAAGTATAATTTAAGTGACATTCTACAGTCCAGTATTTGAAATGTACACAAAAAAACTCTTGGTCCCATTAACAAAATCTGAAGATTTGTTTTTCACTAGAAAATGTTCACACATTCACAGAAAACTATTCCAAGCATCTTGTTCTTCTGCAGTCACAGTTTGTGAGAAAGCATAATCTTTTTAAAATCTCTTGGATTTGGGAAGTTTTGGAGTTTGGGCGTTCATTTTTTCTGTGCTCATTTTTGGAAATGTTTCAGAGATACTGGAACACTCCAGTTTGTCCCACCAATAGTCTTCACCAAACAATTAATTCAAGTTTTATATGGAGAGGAGAGAGACTATCATATTGGGATCAACAAGAACATTTGAATACTGTTTTCCAGCCTCATAAGAAACTGTTTCTGTCTCTTATTTATCTGTTTTGAGGTATGCTCCTCAAAACACAAACTCATTTCCCCCCTAACAGTAGCAGTTCCTGAAGAAACAGTTTTGCCATTGGGAATGCACACAGTAACTGAATAAAAACCGTCCTATCTCAGAAATTATTTGTGACGGAGAAAATCTAAGCACATTTTTTGAACAAGGGTGTGAAACTTAGTAAATCTCACATTTTCTTTGATTCTGATGATTTTTCATTGTTAACGATGGTAGTCAACTATTGGGGTGATTAATTCGCAATATTAAAACCATCTTATCACAAAACTGATACATGCTAGAGAATTTGTAAGTACATATTTGGTATCAGGGCACGATACATAGTAAATTGCACAGTTTTATTCCTGATGATTTTTCATTGTTGACCAGTTATCTAAGATTTCAATGTTTTGCCATGAAATGTAGGGATTTTAAATTTCTAACAAATACAGAAATTTAATTTGCAGAAAACAAGCAATGGCTTGTCAGCTTTATTGACCACTAATTAATAATAAATGGTTATTTTCATTAATAATCTGCAAATGTTTAATTACTTTTTAATAGAATTGCTTACCTCAGAAAAATTAAACTAAAATTTCCGTTGATGTTACTTTACCACTTATCGGATGTTGATGTCATTTTAGTAACAACTTTTTTCTACATTCCCCCTAAAGTTGCATTTTATGGACTGTTATACTTCATAAAAATGAATGTTTTGTCTCATGTCAATACTTTTTTTATTTCCCTATGACTGTAAATTAATAGCACCAACTTAAGCAAATCACATGAAAAAACAATTAAATGATTTTCCACAACATTCAGCCATTTAACTATTTATCAAAAGATAATTCATTTTTGTTCAAGTTTATTTTGAAATAATACAGTTAAATACATATTTCCTTAATACATTAATTATTTTTAAAATGTTCATGCCTTTGCTATTGTTCTAAAAAGCTTTGTTATTGTAGATAACTTTGCTAGACTGATGGTTCAAGTTACCTGCACATTAGTGCCAACTATAATTTCACCTCCCTATGATAACATTTCCAAAATTATTTGAATATTTTCATTAATACAGTTAATAAATAGAGATGAGAATTCAAAAAAGTGGTAATATCCAGCTTGTCTGAAAAGTCTGTCTATAATGAAATTCAAAGGAATTATTTTGTATATATGTTAAGTTTTTTTTACTGAATTTGTCTTCACTTTCTATCATCAATTTCAGTATTTTAATGCGCTATGTAAATATTTATTTAAACACAATAAAAAAATTGAGTTCACGAGGATATTTTTCCAACACATTTATTAATTGAATTTTATTTCTGAATATATTATTTTTAATAACACATAATAAATCAAATGAAAAACAAATTCTCTGCAGCACTGGATCATATCCCTGACACCCTCATTAAACGTCAGGGGAGTCTGGAGCTTTCGGGATTTATCGTCTGCCTAGGGCAGTATCAAATTCAGCGAAATGCTGTTGCTTCCGCAGTACTACTGTCAATAATAATAATAATAATAATAATAATAATAATAATAATAATAATAATAATAATAATAATAATAATAATAATTATTATTATTATGTTATGCTAAGCTTCAACAAGTGATGACCCCAGAAAACATGATGGATATAATGCTGAGCTCGAAGGAGAAGTGGCATATAATAGAGCACTTCATAATTAAGATCATGAAGGAAAAGGAGCGAAGGAGTTAGGGCATTCGCTCCCAGTCAACCTTCCACGCGAAGTAATGTCTAGCGACGGTTCCGCGTGGGAGATATCACGACTTAGGAGAAGAAAGTTTAGGGTTTTAGTCGGTAAACCAAGAACGGGATCCCGACAGTACCGGCTTCACCGGTCTCCGTAAAGGATTTCCCCCCTTCTTAAAATAAATAAATAAATATAATAATAATAATAATAATAATAATAATAATAATAATAATAATAATAATAGTTTTTTTTCCCCGATGATGGTGTGGAAAATCTCTACCAAACACCTAGGGAGCCGAGTGGCCATTTCCCTAGGTAGTGTGAGGCTCGCACCCACTAAAAAACACAAACCCCGTTTCTTCTTGGCCTTGTCCACTCCGGTATCGCTTCTTCAGCATTTCATCAGAGTGGGGCCGTGTTCTTGGCCTATAGGCTTCTCTTCTGTCTTTTGTAGTTTGTCAAGCGTATTTTGTCTTGTGTCGTCGGTTTTGTTTGGTGGGTCTAGTTTGTTCTACGGTTAGTCGTGTTTTGTACTGTTGTCTCGTCGTTTTTCTTCTGTCTCAAGATTCGTGTCACATAGTCTGCGATCGTGATCCAATTTTCGCGGCTCTTTAACATCTTGTCCACCACGTTGTCTGGATTGATGTCTCCTAGCTTTGTTTGTACCTCGTGCTTTAGTACGTGCCATCTCTCGCATTCGAAGAATGTGTGCTGGGCATCGTCCTTAGCGTGGCCGCAGTACGTGCAGTCTGGTCTGTCCACTTTAGCCATCCGGTGTAGGTAGGCTCGGAAGTGTCCATGTCCCGTGAGAAATTGGGTGAGGTGAAAATCTGTTTCGCCGTGTTTGCGTGTTGTCCAGGGCTCAACTTTGGGAATGAGTCTGGCTGTCCACCTGCCTTTGTCAGCGTTCTCCCATCTTCTCTGCCACTGTCGAAGAGTGCGTTTCCTTGCCTTTCTTCGGGCGTCTGTCGGGTTTGCCAGAGGTTTCTTGTCATATAGCTCCTTTCGCTCTTGTGCCAGTAGATCGATTGGGATTACTCCCGCGACCACAAAACTAGCGGCATCCGAAACTGTCCTATACGCACTTGTTATTCTCAGGGCTCCTCTTCTCTGCACGGATGTCAGTTGTTTGGAGTACCTTTCGTGCCTCAGCGCGTTGGTCCAGATCTCTGCGCCGTATAGCATAATGGATTGTGCTATGGAGAGCAGGGTTCGGCGCTTATTGGGCTTTGGGCCCTTTGTGTTGGCCATAAGTCTCTCCAGGGCTGCTACAATCTTTGCGGCCTTTTGTGATGCGTTCTTTATGTGTTCCCAGTAGGTGAGTTTGCGGTCCAGTGTCAGCCCGAGGTATTTAACACTTTTTGCCGCTTGGATACTGTGCCCTTGTATTTCCATACTCACCACAGGGTCCAGTCGACGCTTTGTCAAAAGGGTTATCTCCGTCTTGTTTATGGCCAGTTCTAGTTTGTGGTCTGTCATCCATGTCTGTATTCGTCTCATCGTCTGGTTCAGTTTTATTTGTAGGCCCTCTAGCGTGCGTGCAGTGATGATTGCTGCAAGGTCGTCCGCGTATCCTACAAGGAAGATGCCATCGGGCATTGTCAGCTTGAGGATGGCGTCATAGTTAGCATTCCAGAGGTCTGGTCCAAGGATGGATCCTTGCGCCGCTCCTGCCGTCAGTCGCTTGCTTTTCTGTCCGTCGTCGGTGTCGTAGATTAGAAGTCTGTCTGTCAGGTAGCTGCTCAGGATGCGCAGTAGGTACGTCGGTACATCAAAGTTTCCCAGAGCCTCCATGATATCGTCCCAGCGCACAGAGTTGAATGCATTGCGCACATCCAGAGTGACGACCATGCACAGCGGTCTGGACCAGTGGTTGCCCTCTTCCGTTTTGGCTGCTGCGTCTGTTATTTTCCTTATGGCGTCCAAGGTTGATTTTCCTTTTGAGAAGCCATACTGCGTGTCTGATAGGCCTCCTGCGTTGTCGATTGCAGACTGAATGCGGGGTTTCAGGAGCTTTTCGAGGAGTTTGCCCGTTGTGTCGAGCATGCACAGTGGTCTGTAGGATGTAGGAGAGTGTTCCTGTCCTTTGCCCTTGCTGATTAGTACAAGCCTTGCCTTCTTCCATCTTGAACAGAACTTGCCCTCCCTTAGGCACGCATTGTACAAATTCAGCAATAGGTGTGGGTGGGAGTTTGCCAGGATCTTCAGCGCCTCAGCTGGTATTCCGTCTGGCCCGGGAGCCTTTCTGTTTTGTAGGGAGCTTGCCGCTGTTTGGAGTTCTTCCTTCGAGAAGAGGGGGATATCGCTCTTGTTTACTCGGAACTCTCTGTTTATTTTTGCCGGGTGCGTTGGGAATAGTGCGTTCACTATGTTGTCCATGGTGGCTGTGTCCATGGTCTCCGGCGAAGGGCCAGCACCTAGTTTCTTGGTGACTAGTTTATATCCTAGTCCCCAAGGGTCTTTATCCACGTCCTGCAGTAGCTCCTCCCATTTTGCGGCTTTGCTTTCAGCGATGGCTTTTCTTAGTTTTTTCTTCGCCTGCTTGTATGCCCCGGTCTTTTCGTTTGCCTTGGCGTTCTTCTTGGCGCGCTGGACTTGGCGTTTGAGACGAAGGCATTCCCTCCTCAGATCTGCTATCTCCTCATTCCACCAATACACGGGCCTTCGGTTGGGGAGATTTGCTTTGCGTGGCATCGAGGCGTTACACGCTTGTATGATCACCTCGATCGTTCTGTCCACTAGCTTGTCCAAGTTGCTGTCGTCCGTTTGGTTGGCCACTTCTTCGAGTGCGTCTTTTGTCTTGTCGATTTCCGTTTTAAATGTTGTCTCGTCCATTTTGTCGGTGTTCCAAATTTTGCATGTCGTGCGGTATTTCCGGGTGCTGCTTGCCGCGAGCGAGAACGTTATATATTGATGGTCACTTCCGGTGTAGTCGTCGATGACTCTCCAATCTTTGATTTTGGCGGACAGTTTTTCTGTCGCCAGTGAGATGTCTGGGATGGTCCCTGCGCAGCCTGGTCTCGTAAATGTCGCTTTGTTGCCCGTGTTCAGAATGATTAGGTTCCGTCGCGCTGCCATTTCGAGGATGAGTCTCCCTCTGGTATTAATAATAATAACAATAATAATAATAATAATAATAATAATAACAATAATAACAATAATAATAATAATAACAATAATAACAATAATAACAATAATAACAACAATAATAATAACAATAATAATAATAATTATTATTATTTAACATTTATAATAACATTATTATTGTTATTATAATAATAATAACAATAATAATAACAGTAATAATAACAGTAATAATAACAATAATAATAACAATAATAATAATTTCGCAGAAGTAAAGGCAGTGGCCTTTCACACAAACGTTCAGCAACAAATATAATAGAACCATTCACTCACATTTGTAATTTGGACTGATGTAGGAGAATGCCAAACCAAAATTCTATTTCCTTCATCCTGAATTTGCTAAATTCACTAGGCATCATTAATATCGTTAAATCATTTCTGAATGAATAGTATTTTATTATTAGTATTGTTACTATTATAATTGATATTACTATTATTAGAATTGTTATTATTACTATTATTATTATTATTATTATTATTATTATTATTATTATTATTATTATTATTATTATTATTACTGAGTATTGTAAGATCAATGACCAACTTGATCAGGGTTTTTTGTCCAGTTTCCCTTGATCCTTTGAGCAAATGCTGAGATGGTCCCCCTTGTTTTGATTTCTGGATAGTAAATGTAACTTCACTCTGCCATATCTGACTCGTCATACACGATTGAAATTGTATCTGTGACTCAATAAATATTATTATTATTAATCACTCCTTAATGACAAGTAGCTTCCCAGAAATTCCCCAAAAAGTAAAAGTTAAGCCACTATTCACAAAAGGCAACACCCATGATTCATGAATTACAGACCAATATCCTTACTATCTGGATTTTCAAAAATTCTAGAAAAGCTTTTTAATGATAGACTCAAAAATTTTCTCAATTCAAATAACATATTGACAGATGCCCAACATGGATTTAGAAATGGTAGATCTACAGACACTGCAATCTTCAGCTTTCTAAATGACATACTAGTTGCTCTAGATCAGAATGAAATTCCCATCGGCTTATTTCTAGATTTATCAAAAGCATTTCACATTATTGATCATCACATACTGTTATCCAAACTTGAAACTTTGGGAATTAGAGGCATTGCACATCAATGGGTAAAATCTTACCTTTCAAATCGTTGTCAAGTAGTCACAATCAAGCATGTTAGAGATAAAAAGATTTCAAGCCATTTTTCCCAACCTAGAATGATAAATTATGGAGTGCCACAAGGATCAATCCTAGGACCTCTACTATTTCTCTTGTACATCAACGATATGCCCCTGACTCTACAAAAGAACAAAATGATCCTATTTACAGATGACACAAACATTATTATTAAAGCAAATACCCAACAAACTCTACAAAAAGAAGCACAAACAATTCTAGAGGCACTAGTAAAATGGTTTCAGGAAAATAAACTCATCATAAACACCAGTAAAACTGTCTCCCTAAACTTTCGGAATCCACTCTCGAAAGAAAAGCACACAATTGATAAAACACATGTCTGTAAAAGTAGCCCCAAAAACAACTTTCCTTGGATTGACTATTCAAGATGATCTAAAATGGAACTCCCACATCACTGATCTATGCCATTTACATCCTTAAGTCAAATTCTAACTTGGATACACTATGAACAGTATACTTTGCAAATGTTCACTCGCATCTAAAATACGGAATCATATTCTGGGGAAATTCCCCATAAAGTATTCACACTTTTATCATCCAAAAAAGAATATTGAGAACAATGACAAACACAAACATGAGTCCTGCAAACCACTTTTCAAAAAATTACAAATCCTACCAATCCCATGCATATACATATTTGAAATATTAATCTTCACAAAGAAGGTGCTTATGGAAAACAAGGACTCTGTCACTCTAAACACTGAAGTTCATAACTATGATACTAGATAAAAAAGAAATCTGCATGTCATATACTGTGAAACTTTACTCTTTCAAAAAAGAACCCTTTTTGAAGGCATCACACTATATAACAAACTCCCTAGTGAATTTAAAAGCTTAAACTCATTACACACATTCAAAAATAAACTAAAAGCTTTCCTGTTAAATCATACATACTACTAATAATTTTTGCATATTCTGTTGCATGATTGTTGGACATAGGGGATGGACCCAGCCCAGACATGAATCTCATGAAGAAAAAAAATATTTTTTCCCCCTCTTTATTATTATTATTATTATTATTATTATTATTATTATTATTATTATTATTATTATTATTATTGTATTTAATATTTAGAAATACCTATACTGTACATTGTATGATTATACAGTAAAACTTCACTTATACGTTTTTCAGGGGACCGAAGAAAAAAAATGTATAAGTGAGAAAAACACATAACTGAAATTGAATTTTATGAGCAAAAAAAAATCTCTATTTTTACTCTACTGTTTTATTAGAAAACTTACTACCAAAAAAGAAGATTTTAATATGTAGTTTAAATGATTACTTATGAAAAAAGTCTGTTATCTTGGTCTGTTTAACATTATAAGCCCCCAAGGTATACACTTCCCCCTCCAAACGTGATAGCTGTCCCATCACCTCATCTGCGACACTGTGTTGCATAACAAACTTTTTAACAGTTTCTAATGCTGCAACGGCTTCACTGAAACCTACTACATTTATTTCACTATCATCCACTTCATCATCACTGTCTTCATCAATCTCTTCGTTGATTTCACTCACAATGTCCTCAATGGACCTTAGTTCAGATGTAACCACATCTTTATCTACATCCACAAATTCTGTGAAGTCCGCTTGATTGATGGGTAAATCTCCCAAAGCTAACTCCATTTCTACATCATCTTCGGGGCTGCCAAATCCAGCTTTCCGGAAACAGTTCCTGATGGTAGATTCTTCAACTTTCTGCCATGACGAGGAGATAAAACGCATAGCCTATGAGAAAAAAAAGGAGTGTTCCTGATTATAAAAACTAAAAATTCTACCTCACTGACCATAAAACTAAAAATTTTACCTGTAATACATTTAATAATAATAATAATAATAATAATAATAATAATAATAATAATAATAATAATAACAACAACAACTCCGCCTGTGGCTGCTGCATGTTTATGACAGCAGTCACTGCCGGTCCCAAGCCCGGGTAAAGGAGGAGGGCCCCTAGTGCGGCACTGCTTCCACTTACTTGTGCCCACTCCTTTCAACTATCCTATTTTGGTCACTCTCGACCCCTTGTGATTTCGACCCCGACGCTATTAGGTTTCGAGGGCTAGGGAGTCATTCATTTCTCCTACTTCTCTATTCTGTTGCTGTGCTTACTCTTCACTTTCCTACTTCCCTACTCTCCACTACTCTTTTCTTTAACTTATATTTTCCAACCTGGCAGAAGGTATAAAATGCTTTGGGATGGCGAACCCTAATAAAAATCCGTCGCATGGAAGGTCCGTTAGGATCAAAGCTTACGGTGCAGGGGCCCGGATCCCCAGTACCGGCGGCCAGGGGTGCGCGAGCAGGCCCCGGGGCGTCGTCAACTAACGACTGCAATGACATAGATGTGGCCCATTTGGCATCTATGTCAGATAATGCCTCAGGTGGGGAGCACTCTGGCGGGAGGTCTACGGAACCTGATAGTGCCTTAAGAAGGGCAAAAACGGGAGGAGATATCGACTCGTTATGGGAGAAATGGGAATGCATGGAACAACTGCAAATGGCACAGATCAAACTAATCAAGAGTCTGGCCAGTAATCTTAGCGTAGTTGGGAGTAATATGCTACGCAATAATCCCACAACGGTGAAGGAAGCATTGACTAAAGCCATAGAAGAGGTTGATATGATCAAGAATAAGTGTCAAGCAATGACAGTAGAGAGAGGAGAGTTCTGGGACCAACTCTTGGTGAGTAAAACACAACTGCAGAAGTGCCCCACGAGTCATAAAGGGGCTGACAGACTTGAAAAGAGTAAAGGGTTGGCTCGCCAAGAAAATAAGAAGAGGGTCGCGCCTAGCCCACCGATGGAAAGTAGTAGATACGATAAAAAGGAGAAAAAGGAAGGGGATGAAATAGTAGCAATAGCAGACGGGAGTGAAGCTACACAGGAATGGAAGGTTCCGAAGGAACATAGGAAGAAGAACAGGAAGAAAGAAACAGAAGCAGGTAGGCTCCAAGAAGGTCGCACACTAAAGCAAGCGATCAAAGTGTCGGCCAAGGAAGGAGAATCCTACGCCGATATCATAAAAAAATGAAGAAGGAAGTAGACCCTAAGGAATATGGGGCTGAGATCATGTCTATCCGCAGGACACAAACGAAGGAGTTGCTCATTGTTCTAGGCAAGAGCGGAAATATAACGTCCTTAAATGAGGCGGTAGGAAAGGCGGTTGGTGCTCAGGCCAAGGTGAATATGCTAACACCGAAACGCATAATTGAAATCAGGGGCATCGACGAGACATTAACTGTGGAGGAAGTGGTGGAAACGGTAGCCCGGAGTATCAAGGTGCAGGCAGAAGAGATTGCCGACTCCTGCCGATTGAGGCGGGGATACGGCGGTGTACAAATGTTGTCTGTCCTTCTGCCAACAGAGTTAGCATCAAACCTGGTGGCAAAGGAGAAAATTAAAATAGGATGGATAAACTGTCGGATCAGGGAAAGACAGCAAATAGATAGATGCTATAGATGTCTTGACTACGGTCATATATCAACGGTATGTAAGGGCCCTGACAGGAGGAACACCTGCTATAAGTGTGGGGTAGTGGGACACCTCGCCAAGGATTGCAGAGGTGAAGTACGCTGCATCCTTTGCAAGGGAAGAAACCTGAGCGATAATCATATGCTAGGTAGTAACAGATGTACTTCTTTTATCGCTGCTCGTAACAAAAACAAGAAAAAGTATGCTCAGGGTTATTCAGATTAACCTGAGGAAAAGTAAGCAGGCGCAAGACCTCCTAACTCAGGTCGCAGCTGAAAGAAAGGCTGACCTGTTGATAGTCAGCGAACAATTTGATACATCTGACGCAACTACGTGGTACCAGGACTCCTCAAGAAGAGCAGGTATAATAATCCTTAACAAGAAGCTTTGTGTACAAGAATCCAAGCGGACGAAGTTTGGTTTCGTGTGGGTGGAAGTGAATAACGTTAGGATTTACAGTTGTTACTTCTCTCCGAACGAACAGCTTGAGAAATATAAGAAGGATATCGACGAGCTTGAAGCAAGCGTAATGTCGGCAAAAGGCGAAGTACTTATAGGAGGCGATTTCAATAGTAAATCGCCAGAATGGGGGGAGACTAGGTCAGATAAGAGAGGAGTTATAGTCTGCGAGTTTGTTGCAAGAAATGACTTAGTTATTTTAAACAACGGTGATAAGTATACTTTCCAACGTGGCAATGCCTCCTCTATCCTGGATATTTCCATAGGCTCCGCAAAGCTGAGCAGAAACGTTAAGGACTGGCAAGTACTGGAGGAGGAGTCGCTCAGCGACCATCTATATATTGGGTTTTCCTACGCTACTAATGAGAAATGTTACCCTGAGGTGGCTCGATATAACAAAGGCAGAGCACCTTGGAATGTAAAAAAGCTGAATGTAGATAAGGCCAAAGCCTCCCTGGAGGAATCTAGGCTGATGAGGACTATGGGCTGGATGAGAAGTATGGATTCCCTCGAAGGAATCGCTCGGGAATCCAGAGAGACAGTGATAGCTGCGTGTAATGCATCGATGCCCAGACGCAGAGGGCTTAGGAGTAAACCTCAAGTCTATTGGTAGACGTCTGAAATAGCGGAGTTGCGCAAGAACTGCATCAAGGCGCGAAGATTAGCGACGAGAGCCAAGACTAATCCCTTTCTTAGGGATCTGTACGTGAGTTGTCGTAAGCTACTCAAAAACGAAATTAAAAGAAGCAAAGCCAGATGCTGGAAGATGCTTTTAGAAGATATTGACAAAGATCCTTGGGGCCTGGCCTACAAAATTGTGGTCAAGAAGCTCAAGGTTGACTGGAAGACACCTGGACTAGATGATCCACGTTGGGTGAGGGAAATAATATGCGATCTTTTTCCTACAAGGAATCGCTGGGTAAGAGAAAGACCGAAGGACTTTTCCCTTGACGAAAAAGATTTGTTCACATTGAATGAACTGCGGAATGCTGCATCAACGATAAAGTGTGGGAAAGCGCCGGGTATAGACGGAATCCCGAATGAGATGCTCAAGATTGTTGTAGAGCTGTATCCTGACTGCCTGTTATCTTTGTTCAATTGCTGCCTTAGGGAGGGCACATTCCACAGGCGGTGGAAGAAACAGAAACTTATTCTTCTTCGGAAGGGTATCAAGCCAATAGATCAGACTTCGTCTTATAGACCGCTCTGCCTCTTGGATACCATGGGCAAATTACTTGAAGGGCTAATCCTCTCAAGACTTGAGAAGCACTTGGCGGCAGGGATAGATTTGTCACCTTCACAATACGGCTTCCGGAAAGGACGGTCGACAACGGAC
>BLKR01007307.1:0-39856 GCA_011170035.1 Teleogryllus occipitalis | reverse complement strand
ATGCAAAAAGCATTGTGTTGCATTGAATTATATTGCATGGTAGTCATATTATTTTGTCCAACCCTGTGTAATTTCCATTGCATCCCTTACGTCACATCATCTCCATTTATGTCACTACTTTAGTACTTCCGCTTTCGCCTATCCTTTGTTTCCATCATCTTTCTCCTCTTATTCGGCTACCGCAGACTACACTGTGATTCCTGACATCTCGGAACCTTATCAGTCTCCCTGATGACCATCATCATCATCATCATCACCGGCTCATCCTTCTTTTCCTCAATCCGACATCCTCTTTCTTCTGCGCTTCCTACTGATACTACTTTTTTGATTTTCGGCTCCTTTTTCTTATACTATTTTCTTATATATGGCATAATATTCTGGGGAAATATATCTTATAGCTCCCATACTTTTAGATTACAAAAACGAATTGTACGAATAATAACCAAATTCCACCCACGTGATTCTTGTAAGCCTCTCTTTATTAAACTAGGAATTGTGAATCAGGAATTTTTGTCAAAACTGATTTGCTTAAGGGCGGGAATATATTTTCAGAAAACGCCGATGTGTATAACTATAACACTCGACGTAGTAATCATATTCATCAGGTGACAGTATCATGAACTCACGACAAAAAATTCACATGCAATACATGTACATTATTTTACAATACTGTGCCAGATGATATTAAACGATTAAATTCGATAGAAAAGTTTAAATCCCAAGCAAAATCATTTCTGCTGCATATCTGTTTCTATACAATTGTATGGGGGTCGGAAAAAAGGGGACTCTGATAATAGACAACCCTATACACTCCTAAGATACTCGGTTTTTAATTTCTAAGCTCTTATGAATGAGAAGGTGTATGGTATTTTAGAAACTGTTCAAACACTTTGTTGTTCAAACCTTTGAGTTTATGTTGTAACACAAATACATAAAAAACAATTACACAACTCACACAAACCATTAAAGCGTATTAAATGAAACTGCAGTACAGAGTAAAAGAAATGCAGTACAGCCGTGTACCTGCGCACGTGGCATACGAGAGAGCATGTGGTAGAAGTTGGTATTCACAGCATGTCAGCCGCACAATGCACAATCACAAAATTTAACATCTTAAAAATACACGAGCGCATGCTGGAAATAACCCAATGCCATCAGTAGGGAGATGGATCTAGATACAAAGACCGTGCGCCCGTGCACGTGGCATCGCAGCGGAGAGCATGTGGTGAAAACCGTTGTTCACGAAATCCCAGCCGCGTAACACATAACCAACAAGGGCACCACTCACACGATGTGCCACATGATAGTGAAGTCAGCGGTAGCACAAATACACTGTAGCCGCGAAAAAACACTACAGAAACCAGCGGCTTACAAGGCGCCATGCCTCTCCCCCAACAAGTAAATAAAACTATGTGGTCAGCGTAGCCGATACCCAATGCATCTCTTGGCGGCACTGGTTCAAAACACAGTCACCAGGATCGCATTGATTGACTAACGTATTTGTAACATATAATAAAATAATCTGTACAGTCGCCACCAAGCTGCCAGGCGTATCAGACATTGAACAACATTATTAGTTGCGTGAAGAACAATTAGAGACTTTTTTGAGCATCAAAAAGAAAGTAACATTCATTTTAACAGTGATATTTAATGTATTATTTATCATTTGGACTTTATAATTCTAAACAACTTGCAACAAGTATTGTACCGCAGCTTCTGCGTCAATGACCTCCATCTCAATCAGGTTTTTCGTCCAGTTTCTCTGATACATTGAGCAAATGTTGAGATGGCCCCTTGTTTTACTTTTGAACATAAATGTAACTTCATTATCTGTGCACGTCTTCTAGAATTCAGTGGAAAATACAGCAATACAAGTTATCGTTTCCATGTTGTGGCGTAAGGAAGTATTATTCCTTGACGAAGGACATGCTGGATAAGAGCCCAAAATTTATTGCTGATTTATCCTTGGAAATAGATTTTATTACATCGGAGCAGGGTTTTTCCCCTAAATTCAAGTAGTAAATGACTTAGTGTAGGGATCACAAAATTTTGAAAACGTGCACCATATTCACTTCTCCCCATAGCACGTCATACACAGTTTCTCTTTGCTATCAGTCGCTTTCTACATTCCAAGCACCGTCTGGAAACCGCCTTCGCCCCTGCCTTTATCACTTGTACGAATTCCACCACACCACACCACACAATCTCTCTCTCTCTCTCTCTCTCTCTCTCTCTCTCTCTCTCTCTCTCTCTCTCTCTCTCTCTCTCTCTCTCTCTCTCTCTCTCTCTCTCTCGCTCGCGCGCAATTTAGTCTTCCCCTGTTCTTTCATTCCCCATTCTCTTCCCATCCATCTTTGCTATCAAAGTCGACTTTGACCAATTTTTATAAGATAGATTCTTGAGTCGCCGTGCTGCGGCGACTTGGCAAACGACGCTCGATTTCCTTCTGAGGACCAAGCTGTTCGTTTCGCCCGCGCCTCCTGCTCAAAGGAATCATGGTTACGACCCACAGGAAGCAATGAAACCCAACAACTGCACCGACCGCGATATATCGAGAGATTCCTAACGTCCAAACACATAAGAGCTTACGCTGAGTTATTACGAGAAACTGATGCTGAAGACAAAATGTGACGGACCCAGTCTCAAGTGCAATTACATTAAATAAGTTCAACATTTATTGTTATAATAATAGGGTGACCAGAGAACCTGGAGTCCCTGAAAACCGGAAAAAACCGGGAATTTGAAAAAGCCTGGAAGAACCGGGAAAAAAACTGGAATTTGATTTGAAAACGGGGATTTTTCGTTATTTTCAGATTTCCCCCCAACATTTAGCACATATTCACAGACGGAATCGTATTCAGTAAAGTGTAGAATTCAACTCAGCACATGATCGTAGCGAGAGTTAAAATCCGTATGATAAGTGTCACATGTTTGCTTAAGGATTGCGAAGTTCCTGACTCACGCATAACACGACTTCAAACACTGCCGCTTGTGTATGTGCAATATGGATAGAGTACTATAGCACCTACATGGTTGCCTGTGAATTGCACGTGCATATTTGCGGAACAAACCTCACCGGGAACTCAATCGCTGAGTTTCGATTAGTGTCGCGCCTCTTCTTTGACATCGGCGGTACCACTTTGCTATTTTTTCTATTGAAATGACCATGTTATCACGTCCATGATATTCAGAGGGTTTTTTAAATTATTTTCTAGAAGAGCGTAGTCGAAGCTATCTTTGAGTGACAGTGTCCGAATTGACGGGAAGCACAAAGAAAATGAACGTACGAAGATCTTGACGAGGTTCCGCGGTAGGAAATAGGAGTAGGTGCTATTTGCTATAGTAGCTGCATTATTCCCCAAGGCAGCGTAGGCAGTAATATGAAATTAAGTTAAAATGTTGGTACAAGTTATAGTACTCAATTTTTTCAATTTTTCTTTCATGTAAAATATTATAAATAATGCTAATATAATCCAAACCCAAGCAATTCAAACGAAGCGCCTGGGGTGCATTCCAGCATTTATTTCGATAGCCACGTACAGTAGTCATTTCTAACATATACAAATGAAACCTATCATAACCAGCGATCAAATTTTCTTAAAATAATTAAGTAATTTGTTAGTTCAAAGTTAATTTTATTACCTTCCATCAATCTACTTTCTTTTATAAGAATAGCAATAGTTTCAATAGACTCGTTTAAAAGAAGACAGATTGCAAGAAGTTTTGTAAATAGAGGTTAACATTTACAAACTGTTTCCGCTTGTGCAATGGCACGTGGAACATGTGGTCTGTAATGGTGTGCGTAACGAATCACAGTTCCTTCTGAACAAAACGAGAGTATTACAGAATGTTATTGTATTTACTATGTGACTATTAACTATTGCAAATTAGGCATTGAGTAAAATTCAGAGTATTATGGAATGAGACATTCATATTTATGCTTCATCTTTGCTTGTATAATTCTCTTAAAGAGTAGAAGACTAGATCATTTATCCCATTATAGTGATTATGTAAAAGTTTAATATGACAAAATAGTCATAATGGGTTACATTTCTATATGTATTTCAGCCTAACATTTAAACACTTGTAAATTTTCAAGAATGTGTTCATGTTGATCTCAGAGGGGATTACATGTGTTTGTCATGTGGAGTGTATTTTCTGATTTAAAAGTCTTTGTGTTGTTAACATTGAAACAGAACAGTATTCTGAAGAGGCATTCACTTGTTCCATTTAGATCTTCAAGGTGGGATGTATTTTAAGTCATTTTAGAAAAATAACCTGCAATTAATTCTGCACCTAAAAAAAATAATAATTCAGTTAGTGTTTTTTTTTTCTTATTCACCAGTTTGTTAGAGCAAGTAGGAATGTGATAATATTGAGTGAATATTACTTTACTATCATATCATTCTTTATTTTCTTTTGATATCTGATTAGTGCTAGTGTTCAATTCTTGCTAGTCATAAAGAGACGAGCAAATGGACAAATGATTGTCTTCAGAAGCAAACAAAGCTTTGTTTAAAATTGAGTGAAACTTGTTTGTGTTGTTTTGGGGATATGTGTTTTTTTTATGGAGTAATGTGTGTTTTTTTTATCATTGTTTGTGGATTGACATTCTGTATTTTGGTAAATGTTAAAGAAAACGTCCAATTATAAATGTTCTGTGACTATGACTTTGTGTTTGTTTTTTCTTCAAAATCTTCATTGATAAAGAGCCCCGTATCCGTGAATATTTAATAGACAACCTGTGGTGAGGTTACAATATAGCAGAAAAAGATAGGTGTTTTGACAATTTCAGCATATATTGCAATTTAATTTACATTCCTCACATTATTTGGGGATTTATTAACATACTGACCATTCGTTCTCGATAATGCTATGTAAATTCACTCTTTTGTTTCCATCATGAATTCCTCAAACAAACACATTCCTGCAATTCTCTCCTGTGCCTCACGTTTTAATTGCTTTCCTCATCCCATTTTCCCCCGTACCGTGTTCCCTCCACCCTTCTATCTCCAATTGATTATTGATGCCTCTGTAATAATTGGGTTTGCTTTTTTTAATTAGAATTTAATATTTTTTACATTATTACCGAAAGGGAATTTATAATAGATTTATTTAATTATATAAATCCTCTTGCACTGAAGCTCATTTAATTATCCCCTCGAAAGAGCACGGATCGCAAGCAGTTTTAAAGCCTAGTAACTTAGATTTTTTCTACATAATTTTGTAGCGCGTGCAAGTCATTCTGTGTATTTCATATTTTTTTTAATTAAATATTTAATAGCTATGTGAAACACTAGTGTTCCATCTGCTGTATAGACAATGTTAATTCAACACCATTCTACTTTGTCAGCCAGTCTTTTATATCTATCTTGTTATTTACATCCTTGCTAAACATTTCATCCCAAACATGTAAGAGGAAAATGCCAAGCACAGTCAATCATTTATGATATTCCACCCAGAAATCCCATCTTAAAGAGTTTCTCATGTAAAACAGTCGTATAAAACTCCATTATTCCCTCTCTTCCTGCAATTTCTAAATGGAATTATTTGCTTCATGAGATTTCGTCTAGCGCTCTCGAGACTGTCCTTTGTCTAAACCTGTGCCTCGTCCGCCTGTCATAGGGGAAGTTATATTTCCTCGTATCTACTTCGTAGAAAGAGTCAGTTATGTAGGCTGCGGAATAAAAGTGTTGACTTTTCGACTGAAAGATTTTGTGGATCCCTGATACTGAAAAAGTTATTTAAGGATTTTGAAGGTATTATAAGGATTTTTCTTACAATTGTACGTAGTAAATAACTTTTTCAATTTAGAAAATTTAAATTATCTCTAAAATGAATTCAAATGTTTAATTTATTTTTCTTGCCCAAATAGAGTAAACTACGTTCATTAAGTTGGTGCTCGACCTGTTTTCACTAAAAGAAACTGAATTTTAGAAATCGCAAAAGTATACATTTTAAAGTTTTATTATTATTATTATTATTATTATTATTATTATTATTATTATTATTATTATTATTATTATTATTATTATTATTATTCTTTCGTTTGGGTCATCTAGGGACCAATTTCATTGCTTCTTCCTTTGTCCTTCTATCTTCTTCCTTCAGTACTCTTTCATCTTCTCACTGTGTATCACTTTTCTCTCCTCGGATCATTTTGATCCTGTCTTCTTTTCCTTCCTGCCCTGGAATCCTTCCATTTCTAACACTTTCTTCTTAAAAATCTCTTTCTGCTGCTTCTCTTTCACTTATATTATTTCTTTCTAAATCTTTTCTAACTTCTTTAATCCAGACTATTGTCGACTTCTTGTTCAAAGGTAGTTAAAAATCTGCTTAGTTGATCTGTTGTTGTCCATTCTATATAATTGTCCAAACAATAACAGTCGTGTCTTTCGTAATGTTTCGGTTATGTTCTCTATAGTACGATAATTTTTTCATTACTTCTTAATTTCCATACCTCTGTGTTTCTTATCAGACCGATAATTTTGCGAATAATTCTTCTTTATTGTCTTATTTATCTTATTTTCTATTTTATCTTTCTTTATTGTATTATCTATCTTTCTTTACTATATTATCTATATTATTAATATTATTATTATTATTTAAAAATATATAGATAGAATAGGGACGAAGAGAATCTACGGGAAGGCGACGTAAGGAAAGTACGTAGTTCGTCAACGTTGATTTTATTTGTGGCAACAGCTTTATAGTAACGCTAAAAACACGATTGTTATGTGTGTATGAAAATGCCTTCCTGGAATTTCTTCTCTCGGCACTTACAGATGATGTGTCCGTAAATCTCCGCAGCTGGATGTGGATAAAACCCGAGAGTGTAAAGGCACACTATCGTCATGACGTGTGCGCTTAACTCGACGCGTACATCGCCGGCTGTTGGTTCCCCCACAGTGGTTATGTCGCTTGGCCGCCACCACTTCCCGACTTGACGCCCTTGGATTTGTTCCTTTTTTTGTGGTTACGTCAAGCGTATGCATCAATCGTACGCGTCAATGGTATGTGACCTCTCCGGATGACACGGCTGCGGTCTTATGATGTGGTTCTCCAACATAAACCAAGTCGGGGTGGATTTATACAGGATGAGTCACGTAACTTTAGCACCTCCTGTGATTTTTGAACGGTTGATGGTATTGCAATGCAGTTTTTATGGAAGTGTATGAGGGAGTAGGTTACTCTACCTGATGTATGTATTTGTTTCCATTTTATCACTCATATTCAGGTACCTTTGATTTCTTCAAATGGAACTACACATATTTTTAGTGTATCGTGACGAGTGTAAAAAGACGAATCCAATCGTATACATATTGTCGTATGTTAAATAAACATTCTTTGAGTAATTTTGATTTTTTGCGACTCATATTTAACGTATATTTTTAATGTAACAGTCCGCCACCCGAGGTCACGCAGCGCTCTCTCTGCTAACGAGCGCTCGGGGATATACAATATGCGTTAAACTACAAATGATAAAACAGAAATGAGTAATGTATCAATTAGCCCCAATCCCTCATGCACTTCCGTACAAACTGCATTGCAATCACTTCCACCGTTCAAAAATTACAGGATGTGCTAAAGTTAATTGAGTCACATGTATGTCTATATGCCAAAAGGAAAGCATTTCGTCGGGATGCCACTCAATGAAAGTCCACAAAATTATGTGGTACATCTATTTTAATGTATCATTTTTCAAAGCATGTCTGTGAAATGAATTATTAACGGTTAAGGGGTAAATTATTTAGAAATGGTGCGGTTACGTCGTAAAGCAACCTAAAATAAAAATCCAGAAGCTGAAGTCCATTTCGGCCATGAGGAACTAAGGACATTGAGAAGCCCAATAAGTTCCCAACTTGTGCACATAGTTACTTCCCCTTACGGACTCCACTTATCATTCACCTGGGGTAAGGCTCCGTTTCATAGGTTTCTCGGAGTTCCACTTTGAAGTTTTGTAGTGTTTATACACGAACCATTTTAGTCATGTTGAATGTATGAATATGAACGCTGTTCACTGTCGCAAATACTTATTTTAATCCAAAATGTCTCGGCACTCATGAATTTGTTGTCGTTTAGCTTCACCCACTATCACACCGCATGGAGTAATACGTTAACTGAAATAGTATCCCTTATTATAGACTTCCAACATTGCATTTAAACAATGCCGTGTTCCGTTCGGCGAACAAATTTATGATCACAGCGCCTGTCCGAGGGCCCGTGGAGTGGTGCTGTTGAGAAACACGGACGGGGAGATCTCCGGCGCGGAGGAGGGGGGAGAGAGAGAGGTGGAGGGTGAGGGGGGGCGAGGGCCTCCACGGGCTGCGTGACCCATCGCGGCGCGGCGCGGCGCCGTGTCCCTCAGATTGAACCAATAAACGAGGCGGCCCCGGCCTGCCGTGCCCTGCCCCGCCGCTTATACAAGAAATATGACGGTGGCAATGCGGGCGTCGTTGCGTGCTCGGCTTGAGAGGACACTGGGCGACAAGAGGCGGTCGGCAAGCGAAGGGCGTCGAGAAGTGGGGGAGGGTGAGGAGCAGGAGAATGAGGGACACGAGAGAAAGAAAAGTCAGGTGGAGTGGAGGCCAGTGAAGGGACATGTACGTGACGGTGAGGTAGCGCATACTTCTTATGTGGTTGTGTTGAAGGAGGATACAATTATGTGATAACTTGTGGGAATTCTGATTTGGTATTGTTGACGTTCTTATGCGAATAAATAACAGAGGACGTCTTCGTCAACATAGTACTATGTTGACGAAGATGACCTCTTTTATTTCTTCGTATGTGATAACTGCAAGATTCATAACAAGATGGGGAAAATTGAATCGGAATAGAAGATGAAGACGATGTGAATACTGGAGATGAGTAGAATGATGAAGACTTCTAAATTGGGAAATTTTAATAATGTGAGTGGGCGAACCTGTATTTAACAGGCTAGGTCAAAAGTGTTTGAAAATGTTGTGCCAATAGTAATGGTAATGAAGAACAATGGTTGAAGAAATCATAACGGAAATAAAGGTAATGAATTATGTGTGCTTCGTAGGTGAGGGGAAGGACGCAAAGTAATGGAGCGCCCCCCAAAAGTAGGAAAATGGGCCCAGAGTTGAGAATGTTGGCGGGTGAGTTGCTAGTGACGATGTGGCCGGCACGACAACGGAGACAACGTGACAGTGTGGACGATGCGGAGAAAGAGAAGAGAAATGGAGTAAGGAAATATACAACAGCCCTGAAAGGCGGAGATCGATGTTGTGCATCGTGTGCGAGAGAGAGAGAGGGAAAATGAAGAAGAATGATTCTGGGGAATACATGAGTGGGAGTGGCAGGATGTGCATGTCATGTCGAGGACATTCAGAACGAAGCGTAAATGGAAAGGCTACAGAGAAGACCTTGTGAGAATCCACGAGCGGAATGCAAAATAAGTCAAGGGACAGCTACATGCTAAACTTGTGGGAAATAGAAATTGCCGTGCTTTCAGCCATATAACCAGATAAGAGAAGGTATGCGCGAAGTTTCCTGAGAAAATGTCACATCGTGAATAATGTTTGAGACATATTCTCTGTAAATATTTTTAACTTGCTGAAATGCACATTTTTGAGGTTGAATAGTCGGTTTTATGTTTATTAAAAGACAAAAGAAGATCTGTGTCAAAATTAAATATTATCTACCGACTTAACGAAAATTCTCCGTTAGAAATTAAATAAAAAAACACAACGAAAATACAGTACAAATATATTACAATTCCCCGCATTTTAATGGAAACCTCAAGAAGGAAATTGTTGGTGAGATCCAAGTACATATGTCATTGACCTTCCAGTACTCGCGGTGACTAGAGGGGAAGTTCAGCCATTTTATTTTCGTTGGCGCGCAATTTGTACCAGTTTAGAGTGGTCGGAGCGTCAATGGCTTCAAATAATATGTCACTCTTGTCATCCAGTCTGCTTTCGAATATTTCATTTCCAGCCCATTGTTGTCGGATTTAGAGTTGGTTGGGCTTCAAATAGTAGAAGCGCGAGTACTAGTGTAATGGGTGATTGAAAGGAAGTTTGGCAATCAGGAAATCTGAAAGGTGATACACTATTATGATATACCATAGTGATATACTATTTTCACGACTGCGGAGAGAATCGTGATTAATTATCAATGAAGAAATCAAATATTTCGTAGGTTAATAGACGCCTCTTATTTGCATTTTCTGCCCGGAAGACAACACACGTAGATTTCAATGACATACATTAATGTTTAATGACATATTGCATTCAAATAAACATTTTAAGATAAAAGAGTACTTGTTCTTTGCGATTTCCCGAAATTCGTAATAGCTAATAGTTATTTATGTATTAAGTAGATGTTTATGCCCCGAGGGGGACTTCCAAAAGCGAGGACCTCTGTCCCGAAGGGTTGGAAGTCGCCTAAAGGGTAACATTCCAAAATTGTATTATTCAAATCAATAAAGCAAATAACGTTTATAACAAGTTATTTTACTTATTTGCAATTTATACAATTTATTTATTTGCTTACATATGAAATGTAATAAATCGAATTCATAAATATGTATGTGTTGGGTTGGTATTAGAGACGGCCATAAAGAATTCAAAAGGTCCGAGGGCATAAAGAGAAAGAAAGGCCTGGAATGGTATTAACAATACCGTTACGTGTTTTGTTTCGGGTTCGTAAACACAAAGCAATGAACTAGTAAAATATAAAAATATAATGATATAATATATTTATCTTGGCCTACTTTTGTAGCTCGCGCGAGCACATACGTTACAAAATAGGACGCGCGTTAATACGAAAGGAATCAAAATTTCATTCAGACTGTAAATTTCTAATCTGAAATACAATTTTTTAATCAAAGATTATATTGCATTATGTCCAATGTTTTGAAAATTCTTACACGCTTAACTTTGCTCCAAGGAAAGAAGTTCCTATTCTTACAGTTGCTAGAGTGTGTAGATTTATTTAATAAAATATTTGCCATTATATTTCTTCGAAATGTATTTCATTTCAGTAAATTAGTTATTCATAGTTTGTATTTTTTATTTTTCTGTTTTGGAGGAAAATTTGAAAATTATTTTAAAAATGAACGGTAGTTTCTAAGTTAGTAAATGAAATGGTAATTGAATTCAGGGACACTGTTATATATATATATATATATATGTATATATATATATATATATATATATATATATATATATATATATATATATATATTTGTAGTTGAATCTTTCAATGTTCATTATTTTGTATTTGATGGCGGTAACTATTATCGATCAGATTAAAATTACCCATAAGTCTGTAGAAATACTGAAATTATGAAGATTTTTCCTATGAATTAAGCTACGTGCATTGAAGTGTCAGTTGTGATAGATATTCTAAGAATTATTTGCATAGTAATGCTGTCATAAAGTTACAATTTTTTTCAGAAAATGAGTTGTTAACTACCAATTTGAATACGTTTTGGTAAAGTACGTATTGTGCATCTTATATATGATGCATGGAAAAATTTTTATTTTAGAAAACTTACCGAAAATAATAACCCATCCAGACATTGTGTTCTTTTACAATTATGTGTGGCTCTGTACAATGTCTACTTTTTTGCATTCTCTATAAAATTAAGGCTTGAGTTCAATATGCAGATATTCTCTCGTTCTATTATTCAAACATACACGAGAATTTTAGGGTTGACCACGGATCTAGATTTTGAAATGGATGGGGCACTAATTCCAAATTTTAGAAAAAATCATTATTTATAATACGAGTGGTAAAGTGACATTTTATAATGCTAGTAGAAATAATTGCAACACGAACCCAATAGGCCGACTGACGCAATTCTACGAGAAAAATAAAATAACTTTTGCCTTATGTGCCATACACTATTTTTTCCTCAGCCTTCCTGAATTCCACTTTATTGTTGTTCAAGTACACAAGCCACTTAATGATAGTCAATAGTAGCTGATGCGGTCGGCCGAAAGTAGTTTGTTTTCTTCGTTGCATTCACAAATTTATCTGAACACTCGAGTACTAGAGCGAAAAGTTGAACTTTTAGCGCGCAATGTCATCCCTGAGAGAACCCCGAAAGTTTTTCATAGTGGCTGTCTACAAATTGTATTCTTCCGGGGCTTTTTTTTAGCTTTCAGGGGATGCCGATTTCTGCTATTCATGATGAGTCCCTCCTGGGGTCCCCACTATGTCCCTCATGGGGACACATTAACCTTTTTACACTAGACGCCCGTGCGGGCTCCTCGGTGTATGGTCAGCAGACTCACAAGGCCTTCCGCGACAACACACATACATAAAAGACAAAGGAAAAACAACCATATCCACGGCGAGATTCGAACTCTAGACCCTTCCGACCGAGGTGATGAGTCGGCACACGCCTAGCCAGCTCGGACATCCAGATCGGCGGATGACTACAAAAATATTGCAATAAAATAAACAAGCAATGAAAAGAAAGCGTCCAAAATCACCGTGGCTATTGAGCCTTTCAAATTCTGACGTGGCCAAGCTGCGAGAGGGCACAATGGCAGCGGGGGTTGTATGAAACTCCGTGTGGTCTACAACACCACAACTCTTTGCTTCGTCAGGGGGACAAGTCCCCGGGGTGGGCCTCTTCGAGCTCTAATCCGCACACGCACCGAAACGCAAACGTCGACCGGCTGACGTCAGATTCAGCCGGAACCCAGTTTGCCCATGCGGCAACCTCCCCATACAATACCTGGGTCGGGGCCGCCCTGCTAGCTCAGAGCTTCTGGCTTTCCAGGCTAGTTCCGGAGTCTTGGTAATGCGCCACTCACATTCGCCGGGAACAAGTTCCCTCCTCTATGCCCAGAGTATTGGGCCACTGCCACGACGAATCCGAGAGCACAACTGGGGGCCACCTGAACTAAGGTCCAGGCATCTCGGAGCCCCCATCCCGTTTCCCCAATGCTCACCGCCAGCTCTCGACGTGGGTAACGCCGGTACCGGAGCAACCTGACGGGTGGTTTCTGGATTTCCCACCGGACATTAAAGTGGGATCCAGAGTACTCCGAAAAGCATCTTTCGCCCAATCCTGTTCCAAGGTCGACGCGCCATAGGCCCAACTGGTGGGTAGCCGGTCGAACTGGACTACCAGGAGCTTAGCATCGCCTTCGCACTGCCTGCACCTTCAAGCTAACGACGTGAGCGGCACCGCAAGACTCAGAGCCGTATTTATAAACCTCAGCCTGGGGCCTGCCAGGCCTAGCATTGCTGCCAGTGTTCAGTTTTGCGATTTATGAACGGCCCCCAGCCAATTCCAGCCGCCCCTTGAGCTCCTAGCAAGCCCCAGAGGGCAGGCCCCTAAGATCTCTGCTGACAGAGCTACATAAATTCGACCCTCAGGGTCTGGGTGGTCACCTACGACGCTCCACCAGAGACCACAACAACCTAGGCCATCGTGATTCCCCCCTGCGGGGGAGGGGGTTAAGGGACGGGCGAGTTGGAGGGGGTCGCGTGCGGTGCGGGACATCCTTGACCTGCCGCAGTTCGCGTGACAGCCTGTTGGGCGCCACCACCGCTCACGGATGCCGAATGGCGGTGGCCGCGGCCCGACCCTTCTAAAGGAGTCGGCGCTATTCGACGTTGCAAACCTGGGTCTCTGCCCTCGCCAAGGGCCGAGGCCCGACGCGGCGGGCCGGGTGAACAAGAGCGCTTGGGAAAAATATTATGGCAGTTTGTAAAATTAAAGAACCCATTATATTTTCCCGCAAACTCCTTGCGTGATATAGACAAAGTTATGTAATGTTGCAGAAGAAAAAACGGAGATTTTTCGTCAGAAAAAATCGTAATGTGGATCTCTGATACTAAAGAAGTGGGTAATTCTTGTACCTAAAGGAGGTAAATTACTTCCTCTTAACACGTTGTGCCGTTAGAATCCAGGATTTGTGGATGCTTGATGGCGATAAATTGTTGTTTTTTTTAAAAATGTGTGTGTCTGTGTACTTCCGATTGTCCTTTCACGATCAACATTAACGCCTAAACTGATTGCACGATTTTATCAAAAAATTGCCATTTCTCAAGTGATCTCTGAATGATGCCACGGTCGCTTGAATTTGAAACGATTAAAAAAAATCGAAGTACTTTAAATGAAACCTCAACGACTTTGTCAAAATTTGCTCAAAAATAGCTCTAAAGTTTTTGTTTATTTTATTCCTCAAGAATAAAGTACGTTTTGAAAAGCACTGGTTCAATTTTCATTAAAGGCGTTTTCATTCAATTTTCAAAAACTTCGCAATTGTGGAAATTGCAAAGTTTTCGACAATTGTAAAAGTTAAAAAAATTATACGTCTTCCTAGAAATACAACATCGAAGATAGAGCTTTTTTCTAAGTACATTCTGTTCTTCAAAATTTGATGTTTTGATGTCTGTCAGAAATTTGAAAAAATAGTAGTTTTCCGTAGTTTTGTGTGCATATGTCTGAATTTTTGTGGCAATTTTAAAAATATTTTCTTAAGAACTGCTCATAGTTTTTTTCTTTATTTTTTTTCAGACACTGAAAAGTACGTTTAGAAAAATGGCATAGGTTCTGACTCTCTGAATTTTTGACAATTGCAAAATTTACAAATAATGTGATAAATATATTTCTCCTATTGTAGCACTACTGGTTTCAAAATTAGAGATGTTGATAAAACTATTTTTATTATTGATAATGTTATTAAATATGAACTTAATAAATAAAGAATACGTGTATATAAACGAAATAAAATCAACAAATCATTCAACAAACTTCAATGGCTTCAAGATTATTATATATATATATATATATATATATATATATATATATATATATATATATATATATATTGAGAGCGTAACTTGTAATCTTGCAATATTGGGTCCCAAACGGTTCCCTCGAAAAATAGTACGTGAATGTAAAATAACTGAAAACTCATTGTCAATCTGTCTCTACATCTTCCTCTTTTATGTACAACCTCAACCACTTCACATCCGTCTCTCCCGGACAATACCACCACCGTTGCCTCCGTATTTACATCTCTTACCACAGCCACTCAAAATGCCGCAATCTGCCTTAACAACCCTCATTAGTGCATACGCCACATAACAAGGGCCGTTTTGTCCTTTTCTGTCCACGCCACGTTCAGAGTGGCATATTTGTTTTTTATGGTTTCAAGCAGAATATTAGGGTAATTTTCTCCCCCTCACAGTGCGATCTCTCTCGGTAGTTGCTTTCCTTTCTCTCTCCGGCAATCGTTAGTACGTCCGCCAAGTTTTTGAGGCTGCTTGTTGGAACGTCACGGGCCATCGATTTCAGTAGGATAATAGGTCGAGGGTGACTAGCCGTGGGAGCTATATGTCTGTACGTTTTATTTATTAACGTCACTGAAATGACGAATTTATATTTCACTCCAATGGATTAAAACGAGTCGGGAATAAATAATGTGAATGGAATCTGGTAGGTATTGTGAAAATTTCAACTGAAAATAAAACTATTCAATGGGTATAAACTGTCAAAAATGAACATTTTAATTTTATTTGTAGCTATTTCAATAAGTTATATCTCGCAAATATGTAAACATTCATTGTATTAGAAACTAAAAATTGTATCTGTGACGTACAATTTGGATTCTATTTCTTGAATAACAAGGCTTTAAATGCAAATTGAGAACGCGGGAAAACCCCTAAAAATTGCTTCTGAAGAATTAAGACAAATTAATCAACAAGAAAACAAAGACTTAATGGAACACTAATAAAAAAATTAAAATGAATCGAGAATAATTTTTACACCTTGAAGTGATAACCAAGGATTTCAGTCTCCAAACATGGTCTGTATTTAACAAGAATATACGTTGCGCATATACGGATTTGTTTTATATTGCCATATGTAATTATTATTAGTAGTAGTAATAACGTTTATGAAATTGAGAAACGAGTTGGATTTACCTACTCTATTAAAAATCTTCAAATCAGATGTGAATGATATTTCATCGGATTCAGAGAAGTCATCGAGAAACCACTTCGCTTCTGCCACAAAAATCGAAAGGACCATATAACTAATATATGGCATACTGCAGTGAGAAGAAAAACTAGAATACTTACAATGGAAGTGTTGACTTTATTGTTGTATTCTGAAGACAATTACTCAATTCGTATTCCATTTCAACTAAACGTACCAGTCATAACTGTAATACTAATCATTCTATTAAAATAAAAGTTTCCTTTCGTGTGAAAAAGAAGATTAAATGAAGTAATATCACAAAACTTCACAACAAGCTTTTTACAGCATACATACGAATAATATAATCAAACATTATAGAATCATCAAAGTTAAACAAAGTCACACGTTCTTGTACTTTTTTGGGAGGGGTAATTCAAACTTCTTAAAAACTGCATTCCAAATATATTAAAACATGAAAATAGCACAAATGTAAAATATTTGCTGACAGGAGACGCTCTAACACAAGCAAAAGAGAACAGAATGCATCAAGATAATAACGCTCGTGCTCTCTGCCTCTCATTTCCATTTATACAACAAAATTATTCTTTTCTCTTTGCTCTGTTTATTCTAAAGTATCCCGTCAGTACTTCCCAAGCAACATCCTTCCCGGCGCGCGTCAACAACTTTGCATCCATCCTGCACTGTACACGAAACTTTCCGCCATAAAACACGATGTAGACTGTTACAGAGCCTCAGAAGGAGATCCACAGAGTCTGCATTTAAAGTTTTTCGATAGTATCAGTTAACTAATTGCACTTAATTAAATTATGATATAAAGGAAAAAGTCGGAAAAAGAAGTTAATTCTATTGCGTTAAGCCACTCCAGCTGGTGCACTGGCGGGGCTAATGAGATGGGGTAACGAGTTTCCTTAACCCAGGCTCTGTTTGTTTACTCAACTTATCTACAATATACGCTGTCGTCCATGACTCCTAAAAGTATGCATATTAGGAATAATTGCGTTTGTTTTCAGAAAACAAAACTAGAAGAAATTTTAATGAATTTGTTCTTAATAATTAAAGATTTGATAGTTTATGAATGACTATTTACAAAAATTGAAAACGATTTCGTGAAACATTACTTAATCAGGAATATTATAGTGTATTTATGAAATATTTTGTTAATTTTCTTGCTATTAACAATTTTCAAACATTTCACAATATTATGAATTTCTTGACGAACTAGTAATAATTAATAAATAAACGTTTGAAACAAAATATTGATAAATATGTTTACTTGATTTGTACATCAGAAAATCAGAATTGTTCAAGAATTCTAAAAGTTGGCAACTAACATAACGTACTTGCAACTAATATGAGGTAATGTAACTTGTAGTAATTGCAAGACGGAATATTACACTCAAGTAATAAAAAAAATACTGTTCTACCAACCTTTCTCGTGAAACAATAACATAAAGTGAATTAAATTAAATATGAATAAATTTTCAACAAGCTTTCTACGAGGAAGGAACAAAGACGGCATTGCCGTGGCAAGACAGGACCGCTTTTGTTCGCATCCAGCTGTCGGGAGTTAATTTCAGAAAAACGTACCTACCCAACTCACAAAAGAAAAAAAATCTCAGTTGACAAAGAAAGGCTCTATTTCATTCCAAGTAGTGGGAACGCTTTCGGAAAAAATATAATAGCAACATATAAAAAAAAAGCCTTTCTTCATTGAGCGCGCGACGAAGGCAGGGTTCCAAGCAGCCAATTCCTGGGCGTTAAGCCCGGTCGGCCCTCCGCCGCCGCGTGACGTCATCAGGGCCCGTTGTGCGCCGCGCGTAGGTGGTTGAGGCGGCGACGTTGTTTTGCGACAAAAGACATTAAAAGCGCGCTGCGCTGGGCTGTGCTGCGGCACCGCGCTGCTGGGAGCGCTCAGCCCTGTTTTTGTTTTGCAGCGTTGCCTCCGCCCCCTCCCTTCCCCACCCGTCTCGCGCCGTCCGACTGGTCGGACGTGGCGTCGTCCCCGTCTAAGCCTGGCGTGCGGGCGGCGACGTTAAAAATGGACGGAGAACTGCCGTTGCGAATTTGTCACTCGATTGTCCGGAGGCTGGCGGCGCGACGTCACGCCCGGGTCGCCGCCGCCGTCGCCGTCGCCGCCGCCGCCGCCGCCGCCGCCGCCGCCACCGCTTGTGGCGCGCGTTGCGAATGACTAACGAAGCTCGAGCCCTCCGCCCCCACCCGCCCTCCGTCGCCGCAAGCCCCTCGAGATCTGCCCCGAGCCTCCGCAGCGGCCGCCGACACCGCCACGGGCAGATGCTCCAGTCATCCGCTGGCCTTCCGCAGAGGCGGTGACGAAGCTTTGGGGAGAAGCGACGGAGACGCCAGGGGGACAAAACGAATGTTCAAGGCGACCGAGGGGGCAAAAGACAAGCATCAACCGAAGCAGTTGATTAGAGCCAGTGGAAAATGTCGTATTCTAACGGTGCTCTCCCCCTCTTTCAGGGGCTACGTAATTTATAAACATTTGTTTGGAACTCTTTTTTCCCCCCTAGGGCTTTTATCCAGCCGACAGCCGGTTGCCCTTTACGTCCCGAAGGGACGCATATTCGACCATACACTAGACAAACACTTGCGGGCTCCTCTGATCTGGGGTCAGCAGAACACGAGGCCCTCCGCGACAACACACACACAAAGTCAAGGGACAAACAGCCATGCCCAAGGCGGGACTCGAACCCGCGACCCTTCGGACCGAAGCGCTGAGTCGGTACTCGCTCTTAGCCACCTCGGCCATCCAAGTCGGCTTGGAACTCTTTTACTTTCTCCAAATTAACTAGCATGAATATCCGTTTTTTATATCAATGATAATGTATCCATTTATATTTTTCTTTTCGCGTAGAATTCTTTGAGGTTTCATCCTACCAATACGCCTTGAATTTAAATCAAAAGTTTGTACATTGCCATCCGGTAGCCTTCCGCAGAAGCGGTGACGAAGCTTCGGGGTGGAGCAACGGCGACGAGAGGGGGACAAAACGAAGGGTTAAGGCGGCCAAGAAGGCAAAAGAAAAGAATCAACCGAAGCAGTTGAATAGGGCCTCTGGAAAATGTCGTATTCTAACGGTGCTCTCCCCCTCTTTCATATGCTACGTAATTAATAAACATTTCTTTGGAACTCTTTACTTTTTCCAAATCAACTAGCTTGAAGCTCCGTTTTTTATATCAATGATGGCGTAGCCTTTTGTTTTACTTTCTTTTCCGGTAGAATTCTTTGAGATTCTATCCTATCAATGGGCTCTGAATTTAAATCAAATTTTTTTGCCATTACCATCCGGTAGCCTTCCGCAGAAGAGGTAACGAAACTTCGGGGAGAAGCGACGGAGTCGAGAGGGAGACGAAACGAAGGGTCAAGGCGGTCGAGAGGGCAAAATACAAGAATTTCAGGGTCGAAATCAACCGAAGCAGTTGAATAGAGTCTCTGGAAAATGTCACATTCTAACGGTGCTCTCTCCCTCGTTTCATGTGCGACGTAATTTATAAACATTTCTTTGGAACTCCCCAAGATAACAAGCATGAATCTCCGTTTTTCACATAAACGATACCGTGGCTTTTTTTCATACAGAATTCATTGAAATTTAATCCTACCAATGGGCTTTGAATTTAGTTTAAATGTTTGTACTTTGTCATTGAACATTGCGTGTTCAATTGATAACAGGATAGGTAAGATTATACAAGTCCTAAACCATTTAAATCCTTCAAAGCATTAGGATCCTGTTAAATATTCGCATAAGTAACACGTTCCTCTTCATGACAATAACGACCGTAATTTCAGAAATGAAAAAGTTTCCTTGTAATATGTATACATCAGATTATATATATATATATATATATATATATATATATATATATATATATATATATATATATATATATCAGCATTGTGTTTTTATGACAATCATCTGTTAGACAGAAAAAAAAGGAATTCTCATGTTAATGTAAAAACTGAAGAAATTTTATTTACGTTCCCGCAATCCCGACCAAGCTCCGTATCGGTAGCGGTAGCTCAGTGCATCAACTGATGTCACTGCAGCGCCTCTAACCGGGAGGTCCTAGGTTCGAGTCCTGACGGCGGCAGGATTTTCGACATTAGCTTTTCAGCTAGGTCGAATTCAGTCGCTGTCGGGAGGAGAATTCTAGCGGCCGGCTGCTCTGATCGGTAGTTTTCCGTGGTTTCTCTGATCAACACCAGGCGAATGCTGGAGCAGTACCCTAACAAACGGGGCACGGACCGCGCGCGATCTGTCCTTCCTCTTCCTTGTCCTATCCTCTCCCTTTACACACACACACTTACACTAACATGCACTACACTACCACATATTCCGGGAGACCGGCCGGGAGCTTAGAGCTTGTCCCGACTGGGGCGGTGCCCCGTTGGTGGGAGAGTCCTGGTTAGGGGGAAATCCCACTAGCCGACGGTATGTCGGCGCCGGATCTCGCCATCCAGCGGGGGAAGATAACCGCCATCTCCCGAGAAAAAACATGCACTACACTAACGGGACTAATGAAAGAAGCAGTTGACGCGCCCGGAAACACGAAAAAATCAATCAATCAATCAACCAAGCTCCGTCTCGCCTCGCCACGCCCAGCTTCCTTCACCCCGACTCTTCCTAACATACATCATTAAACTTTCCGCATCATTCTTCCAAAATATACCCTCAGTTACCGGTGCTTCTCACTACAGCATAGGTAGAGCATCCCGTAGAAACTCGTCTCCGCAACCGACTCCCCTTCCACATTTTTCTCCGGAAACTGGCTGTTATAAGATAATGGAATAAATAGTCCTCCCATAAAAAGTCAACAATATGTACTCCTCCAGTGCATCATTCGCACAACTTCAATATATGTTTAATGGGAGGTGGCCGTAGCCACACCCTTCGCATATTTTCGTCTGAAAATGCTCGCTCCTAACAACTGAAAAGCCATATGGCTGAGCGTTGTACAATCAGCTCACTCTGTTAAATAAATAAATTAAAAAAAAACGACTCTGTCCCACTCGCCCGACCGCCGGCCCGCAATCCTTAATATACATTCATAGCGATTTGCATTAATAGTACATTATGAAACGATGATGCAATAATGAGTATTAATACACGAGTGTGATATTACGATATGAGCGAGGAACAAACGAGTATCATAAACTTAACACGAGTGTATTAATACCCATTACAGCGAGTTTCATACGATACTTTTTCTACGACTTTCATAAGTTAATCTTTTACATTGAATAATTTCGTGGCAGTTGACATGCAGGATTCAGCCAAAGCCACCTAGCGGACAGCTCCTCAACCCTATCCTCGCATGCTGCCGCAGGTGGCTGTGGTTACCAGTCCGCCTGCGAAGGAGTACTGCGCTAGTCATGTAGGATCAAATTGAAATTACCATCCAATTTCTTTTAAATAAAATTCCTCGAAAAAAATACTAATTATAAAAGAAACTAAAACTGACAAGCATAATATAATATCAAAGGTAATTTTAATGTACACAATCGAACAAAACATTTATTATATTCTAATAGAATATAGTGTTACTATGTTTATATAGAATCTTATAGAATCTCAATGATTAATTAAGTGTCAATACTTCGTATGTAAACTTCCCTTGATTGGTCAGTATGCTGTATCATAATGAAATCCGTATCGTAATGAGTATCATTACGCAACCGGTTACAGCCATAAAATGACAGCATTATACAGTAGGAGTAGAAAAAGGAACAAGAACTACAATATTAAAATAAACTCCTATTTCATCATTTCAGATAGTGAATATTGAAAAGTATTTGCTTCGTAATTACGGGAAATTTTAGTTCCAAACTATTTAGAAAGAAATAAGTAGAATGGTGAAGTCACAACTTACAAGATTACTAATGTCATTAAAAAGTTCTATATTCTTAATTTATTGGACACATAATTCACATTTATAATAACTGTAGATTTTTAAAATATCATAGGTTGAATTCACAAAAATAATGAGAAGTTAACGATCAAATCTTTAGAAAGATTATTAAAATTTTGAATAACTAAACTGTCACACACACATACATACACCAAGCAACTGAAACTAATCTTCCAACATATTTTTTTTCATTATCGGGAATGAAACTTATGGTACTCGTTATAAATAATAGACTGTACACTACTTAAAAAAAACTAACAATCCATTTCTACGTGCCGTCATAATTTTTGAATAATGACTTGATATGCATTTTGTGCGATCAAATATTTCAATGATCGCTCTCGCACTGATATAATTTTAACTCATATTAATATGATTGGTATTAACATAAAAGTATTCGGCATGTGGTGTTTAATAAGTACAATTTTTCGAATGCTACTAGGCATTTGTATTACATATACATACATTTAAACAATACAACAAATTTAGAATTTTTCAAAATTAGAAGTTTAAAAAACGTTTCATTTTTGTGAAAAGGCATTCAGTAACACTTCAGATATTTCGAAAAAACATTGAGCATAGCAAAATTGTAAGAAAGTTTGTGAAGTAAACACAAATTCTATATAAACCGTGAGATTGACCAAAGGCAGACGTCAAGTCGATGTTGAATGCAATAATCGCATTAGGATTAAATGTAGACGTGAAAAGCATGGTCACTCAACTTTAGCTTTAGCGCGAAATTCGCCGGGGATGGCGGGTAGAAAAAAAATGCTTCGTCTTTCCGAACAAAGGACGTCGCTTCTCGTGTTGAAACTAGGACGCCGAGCTGGCGTACACACAAGTGGAGTGTCCGTCCTCTTTGTCCCATTCAGTTGCCAGTTCTCCACACTAGTCAAAAAGCACTGGAGAAATTTATTTAAAATTTTACTCTGCAATTTTAAAGAATTTGTAGATACATGAAATTTGCTTGTTAAATATTTCATGAACATTTATAATACGTCATTTATCTTGCCAATTAAAGCGTTGAAAGAAAACTCTTCAAATATGGGTGTGTGAACCGAAAGTCTCCTAAGTTATTCTGGCAATTTACGTCAGAAAAGCGAACTTCTGTTAACTAATTATAATAGTAATACAATGTAATAATAAAAATAATAATAATAATAATAATAATAATAATAATAATAATAATAATAATAATAATAATAACAATAAAATTATAGTGTTTCAATGAATTTTGATGGTAGGGTTGTAAAGTTGTTGTTTACAAAATATTCTTAAATTAGTTTAGGCCATATTTGAATCAGAACGAAGCACTTCTAATTTTTCACATACTACATATTAATAAATCGCAGTTGAATTTTATTAATTTCGATAAGAAATTTCAAAATATTTATGACTTTCATTATATGAATCATTAAAATTATAATATACTTCCTGGCCCTTAACGAATGAAAGTTAACAAATTAATTTATTTGCTTTAATCAGTATAATTTTTTGAAATAAAGTTGACCTTTTACTGTTTGTGCAGGTATATTAATTTGATTTCTAAATGTTCTCTATCAACAGACATAATATGAGAATGATGAAAATTGTTTATTTTCGTAAATATTTGTAAAAACAGACAAAGGATAGACTAGTAAATATTTCTTCTCGAAATGTGAATGTTCTCTTTAGAAACTAATGTTAAGTTTAATTTCTAAATAACAACAGAAATACGGTGTTAGAAAGTTTTGGAATACGAAATTATGATTTTACCACTTTCGGAATTTCGTATCAGAAGAAATAATGGAAGTTATCTAGAAGATGATTTCCATTATTTCTTCGTGTAATTAGAACCGCCGTCATTAGAACCGTAAGTGTAGTACATTCAGAAATACCCTTCCTATATCTTTTCAAATTTGTTTGTGAAATATCTCGTATTTTAATAACTCCTTATCTTCGTTGTCCGACGAATATTGCATTCATCACTGTTATGATTAATTTAATTTCTTTTAGTTTACCGTGCTATGCTCATTAGTTCTCTCAATATTCAATCGTAATTATTGTAATTTTACTTTAATTTGTTCGTGGAACTCGATATATTATACGTTACCTTTTTATATGTGGATGTGCAACTCTGTACAGAATTGCGATTCCTAGAAGTTCTGCTGATTTAAACCTGTTATTGAACTGATGGCAACGACTATAAACTTTCAGTCTTTATTTTTCTTTCAGCAATGAGAATTTAACATTTATTCCGATGTTATTACAACTTTATATTGAGCTCTTTAACAATATGAATAAAGTTTCTTCTAAAAGATTAAAAAATTCGTAAGGTTTTCTGAGTAAAGTTCGTAAGTTTACTGTCACGACTTATCAGATGATTCTTCGGGATAGATATCGGTCTTCGAAATAGATGTCGTCCGTGGAATGTTCTCGATGCTGTCCTTCCGATCGTGAATATACTATAACAGCAGGGAAAGTTTACCACTCTCCCCAGATTCCAGAGTGATCATTTAGACCTTCCCTCAGACCCTCGACTTTCAACACCCCCTTTATATTTTCTGCTAATCATGTCCGGGGCCATGCATTGCAAAAGAACAGCGTTCTTACATCAAGTATGGAATCCAATACTTGTTCATCGGTTATCCTAACAAAGCGTGTTCTTCAACTTTCACCGTTCTGTAAGCATACAATCTCATCGTAACTACAATGCTTGATGCCGATTTCGTATACAAAATACAGTGGGTTTTTTCGGATTATCACAGCATGCTTTTTCTTCGGGAGGTGGCAGTGATCATCCCCCGCTGGATGGTGAGATCCGCGGCCGACATACCTGTCGTCTGCCGGGATTTTCCCAATCAGGAAACTCCCACCAGCTCGGCACCACTCCAGACGGGATAAACTCTAAGCTCCCGACCGGTCTGCCACCACATGTGATTGTGTAGTGAATGTAAGAGTATGTGTGTTTAGTTCAGGGGTGAGAATACGATAAGAAAATGGAAGGAAAAATCGCGCGCGGCCCATGGTCCGTTTGTTGGAGTACTGCTCCGGTATTCGCCTGATATTGATGAGAGAAACCACGGAAAAGTACCGATCATAGGAGCCAGCCGCTATAATTCTGCTCCAGGCTGCGACTGAATTCGACCTATGTTGCTAGTGTCGAAAATCCTGCCACCGTGGGGGCTCGAACATAGGTCCTCCCGATCAGAGGCACTGCAGTGACCTCAATTGATGCCCTGAGCCACCTCGCGGAGGAAAGAGAGGTGTAGTGGAAATTTCTGCAGTGGCGGCTTCGTCTGTCGGGGAGAGGGAGCAGGCGAGACCGCGTGTCAACAACCGACCGCGGTTTCCACGGTCCCAACGCAAGTGTTCTGTCCCTTGCAGACGCTCGTATACTTCCCCCACGTCACGACGAGCACTTCATTTCACCCCGCCAGATGGCGTTCCAGAAAACGTGAAACCCCTAGAAGCGACGTTGTTAATTCCGAAACGACCCCTTGGCATCTGTACGTGCGCAATATTTTCAACGTTTCCCTAATCGATCTGTTAGAATGAGGTAGGCAATTATTGCGAATCATTTAATCAACTCAGATGAACCTTTTTGTAACTGTGAAAAAATGATGCGAATCTGTACCACGTTAAGTTCCCTACCACCATTAAAAATAAGATTTTATTTCGCACTATTTACATACATTTACTATGACTTTTTTTCTGTGTATTTGAACACTGTTCTATTTCCTTTACCATCTTATTCGCTTAGCAGGATATACACGTTTATGTTATCTTATCCTTTACTTAGATGTTATTCGTCAACTTAACTAATAATTGTAATACAAGGGATTTCTATTTATATTTTCTCCTTTACAGACATACTTTTAATGTTACCATTTCGTAATTTCTTCCGCTATATTCTTAACGATATTCTTAAACAGATTGTTCAGCTGCAGCTATAGATTCCTTCTCTACATTGGCTCCATGTGATCATTTGCTGTTAGATGTTTATCGTGTAGTTTCTCATTGCTTTTGACTAGAATACTTCTCTTTAGATGGTTTTCACCCTTCATCCTTATTTTCATATAACTGTGATGAATACTGTATTTCCTTCATTTTGACGGATAATTTTCCCTCAGCCCAGTGTTTTCTCTCTCAGCTGAACACTGGAAAGACATTTCCCTCGTGATTTGCAGTAAAAAAATCTCATCATGCACGAGAAGCTTCAGAACTTTGAGAGGAAGGGACATTAGAAACTATAATTAGTTCTCTGAAAAAAGGTTGGGGTGCGTTTTGACTTGAATTTTCTAATTTTCAAGGGGATAGCGATGTCCAGAATAAAGAAGAAATTTTTGCTCACTGACGAGTAATTTTTTCATCACGTGTTGTCATTTCATGAAGTAAGATATCATTCAAAATCATTCAAAAATGTTCAAACAAAACGCGTAGAATTTTCCATTATTATTTTGTCATCACTCGCTGTTTTCCATGAAAAATGCTGTTTAAAAATGTAATTCGTAAATACAAATGATTCTGGAAAAAACGTGTATTGGAACAAATGAAAAAATATTTTAATTTTGAACAATGTTATGATGTTAACCATGAACAATGTATAATTTCTTCACCTACAGTTTATAAATTCTTATTAATAGTAGCAATTAAGGAAACGTAGATTTCAGAATAAACAAATCACGACTAAACTTATTTTTAGAATCCGAGATGCGAAGTAACAAACTCGAAACTATACCTGAAATAGCTACGCAATTAGTATGAAAGGAAGTATATTTACGAACGCCACTCCGCGAATATAAACAGTCGGAAAGTTTCGAAGCTTATTTCCATTACAATACCCTGCGCTAGTCAGTTACAAATTCATGGCCATGCTAGAGTTCGTACTCCAACGCTGCATCCTCTTCTCCTCTGTCTCTGTCTCTGTCTCTCTCTCTCTCTCTCTCTCGCTGTCTCTCTCTCTCTATCTATCTCGCTCTCTCGATGTCTCTCTCTTTCTCTCGCTCTCTCGCTGTCTCTCTCTTTCGCTCTCTCGCTGTCTCTCTCTCTCTCGCTGCCACTCTCTCTGTCTCTCTCTCCCCTTCTTCTATTCATCTCCCGTCGTCTCCACTTGTTCCTCTCCGCCTTCTTTTCCTTCTCTCTGAAGCATCCGTGCGGTCGAGAGTACAGTACAAGCTTAGTTATTACGCCATAAGGCAAGAGGATTCTCCGCCGGCCTTGTCCGCTTACGGCTCACGGGCGGCGGAAGTTCGCCGACCCGGCCATAGAGGGCCGCGTCTCGGGACTTATCTCTAAACGCATTTGCGCCTGATTTCATTGGACCAAACATCGTGACGCCCTTAGCGGGCTAACTTCGTTAGAGCGACGGCGATGACTAAGAAGAGTGGAGGGCTGGAGTAGAGCACTCAGATAAAACGGCACAAAACCCCTTCATAGCAGAAAACTATATCACTTTTATTTTGTACCAAAACCACTCTACTGGTTAAATTGAAGTGCGTGCAGTTAATAAAGTTTAATTTATATAGAATTTGGTTCATAACAAGTTATGTACAGACCATAATAAACTCGAAAAACGGCCTATTCTGAAGTTTATTTGAAAAATATTCGACTATTTTATTTTTGAACAACATACGAGTGGGATTCGGGGATGAGCTTTTTAAACAGACAATATTACAGTAAACGTATAATTTGATAATTGAAAAAGAAATCCTGATTTATCTTGTAAGTTAGCTTGTAAAGAAGAAACACAAAAATTTACACGACAATTTTATTTGATGCATGTGAATTTGTATATTACAATATGAATCAGTAATTTGAATGAATGAATTTCTGTATCGCTCCGCCGTGTAAAACTCCCTATTCAACAGCTGAGTGCCGAGGGAATGAATGAATGCCTTATTTTACGTGGCGAGACTCAGGCTACAAGGCCTGCTCTTCCGTCTGACCACGCAAATTTCGTTACGTTCCCTTCACCAACTAGGGTAGAAAGAAGGTATTACTTGGGCGACGAAACACGCAATTTGAATTTAGCTCAGAGGCTTCATTTAGGCTTGAGGATCTTTCACATGCAGTAAATCTACTAACATGGGACAGCCGTCTTTACTTCCCCGCCGAAGGAAGGCGTACGAAGGATTTTTCCGCCCCTACAAATCCACGGCTTTGATCGGGTTTGAACCCGCGAACTTGGGTATAACAGTCCAATTGGGTATAACAATCCAAACCGTTACATCATCGCCGCCGCGTAGCGTAAATTTAGCTTTTTATTTCTATTAGAGCTTGCTTCTAATATAAGCTCGCTATTTTCATGATCCCCTGGGTGGATCACGTACCAACACATGCTCAGGTCTTTCGTTGTGGATGAGAATAACACAAGGCCCTGCGCGTCAGCGCTCAAATGACATGGCTCGAACAACCACGCCCACGGCGCGGTTCGAACACGCCATTCGACCTTCCACGCCGACCCTCAGGTTGTCTTGCTACTTGTTTTACAGCACATAGACGAAAAAATAAAACAGGCTAAAATAAAACTACTGCAATTAAAACCTTTAATCTATAGAAACAGTCCATTACCATATCATTCCTCAATTGCAATATACAAAGCCATTCTAAGATCGCTACTGCTGTATGCTTGTCCCATCTGGATAAATTCCGCAAAAAGCAATCTACAGAAATTACAAATCATTCAGAACTAATTTCTCAGAACCATCACCAATGCACCGTGGTTTGTCACGAATCATCAGCTTCACAAAGAACTCAACTTAGAACTCATTGAACATTACATCACTTACTTAGCCACCAACTTTTATTATTATGTACCTCAAATCTCTTCCTTTGCAATCTTTAGACTCGTTAAAAACCTGAACCATACCAGAATAAAAAACAGATACCCCTACAATATATTCCTCAAAACCTTCTCCGAATTTGAACCAGAATAGGGGACCCAATAGGGCATCCTCAACCTTATGTTAGATTTAAGTCTTAGACCTAAGTTTTAAATATAAGTTAGTAAGTAAGTCTATCAAAAGTATGTAAAGTTTATACTACAACTGACCTATGTACATCCATCGAAACCAATAAAATAAATAAAAAAACTTGTTTTACACGCCTCGATCTAGCCAGATCATTACTGATGTGAACTGAAAAAATAAAAAAAAATTACCGATTATGTAGTGAATAAAAGCTGTATCGAAAAAACACTTCAATGTTCACACATACACACTATTGTATGGCACACAAACAGGCTAAAGTATTTCTTGAAGCTGTTAAGTTAATAAGTAGAGAGTTTCATACACAATCTGAAACCTTATCTCCAACAATCTCATACTTGGTGGGGGTTAATGACGGACCTCCGAGTCGTGTTTTTTCAAACTATTTGTTTGAGTAAGGAGTTACAGTTTCATACTTTAGAACTTATTATTAGAACCTTTATGAATTCTTACTGATAGTTTCGTCTTTAAACATTTATAAAATGTTTCAAATGCTATCGAACGGTTACAAAACAATCTAAATCCTTGCCATGCATTATCGCTTCGTGTGAACTCTTAGAGTTTTCTTTTACCCAGGTGTGCTCATAATCACGATGAAATTTTAGTATCTGTCGCCCATAAACACGATTATTTTAGTATCTGTCGATCGAGATAACATATATGCAATCTGGTTCATATAATTAATGTTGAAATAGTTCTTGATAAAAGGATGTCACCATTTGTATCTCCGAGGAAACAATCTCAAATATAGAAAATATTTCAATGTGCCCTCACTATTCATAAAATTGAAAGCATTTCAAACAAAATATATGCAAAAATTATTTGTCCTGTATTTATCAATACACGACAAATATTTAGGTCTTTATTACAAAATTATTTCAGTTACATAGCATCGTAGGCTTCAATATGAGTGAACGTTTCCGGGCTGGTAGGCCGTGGTCCAGTTGGCATTGAAGAGCCTCTTGAATTGGCTCTTCAGTGCCAACTGGACCACGGCCTACTAGCCCGGAAACTTTCACTCTTATTTCAGTTACATTGTAGTTTTCTCTGGAGTTGACATTGACACCCCCTGGTATTTTTCTGATTCCAGAATGGCATTAATATGGACTGTTAAAAATTACCTAGTGTACATAGATATTAGAGACTTGCGTATTTAAAAATTATTCCGGTAAGTTTTTATACTAGCTGCAACAGCACGATCAGCATTTTCTCGACTCTAACTAAAACGAACCAGCATGATTCGAAATCCCGCTCCTAAACATGCTGTCGAAAATTCACCCATACAAGTAGCTCAATGATATTTCTATGTGCATGGAAATTCACCCGCACCAACCGGTGGCCGTTGCTCGGACCTCAGCAACCCAAAGCACCGGGCAACATAGCACAGTGCAAGGTGCTCTTGAGCTCATGAATCCGCTGAAGCATCACAGTACAAGAGCTCTCCTCGGTCTAGAACTCCGGGCCGCTCTGCGTGCCGACCGCAGACGGCGAAATCCTCTGTCCGCCGCCTCATGCGCGAGAACCTCACCGCACACGGTTAGCGCCCGAGTCAACGAGCAGGTCGGGGCAATTACGCAGCAGCATTTGCGGAACGTAAACGGACGTCGAAATCCAGTTGCGGCCGATCCTGCGGCGGCCTGCCCGACGCCGCTGCGGAGCTGGACGTCTCTGCATGCATCGGCGACCGCCCGCTCCCCCCCCCCGCTCATGTGGTGGTGGGCGCGCGCCACGACGCGGCGGGCGCGAAGCGCAGGGCGGGGCGGGGCGGGGCGGGAGGGGGCGGGCGGGGTGGGACGGATGGGGGCGTATTGGGTAGGGCCGGGCGGGCGGGGCCCGGGACAGAACGGGGGCGGGACGAGGGAGACGGTGCGGGACGGGTGGGACGAGGTAGGGTGAGGCGCCACGGCTTTAGCAGGTGTTGGTGGGCGGGGCAGGAAGGGACGGGGTGGGGCGTGGCGGGGTGGGGCGTGGCGGAGCGGGGCGGTGCGGGGCGTGGCGGAGCGGGGCGGGGCGTGGTGGAGCGAGGCGTGGCGGAGAGGGGCGTGGCTGAGCGGTGCGTGTCGGAGCGGGGCGTGTCAGAGCGGGGCGTGGCGGAGCGGGGCGTGGTGGAGCAGGGCCGAGCGGGGCGGGGCACGGCGGGGCGCGGGATCCGGCGTATACAAACACCGCTGAAAACGTATGCGGGCCGTACCACGCGGCTCGTTCGCATTGTAACTACGTCGTAAAACAGGCCACAAGCTTGGTAACTGCTCAAATAGCCAGCAACGCCTCCGCTCTCCACCGAAGCAAATTCCGTTTCCTCCTCGCACGCAGTTTGTAGGTGGCGACAACTGACCCTCTGGAAGAGTGACGCATTGTCAAGAACGGTGAGTTTGCATTGTATGACGTGTGGAGTTAATGTTGGAGGTGAGAATGAGGAAGCTTGGGGATAACAAATTTGCTTTATTTCTCAACAAAATGTGTGTTGTGATGAAGTGAAGGACATTCCGATTAACAATAGGGGTTTGTAAGAATTCTGTTTACAATGAGTGACCTTGGAACAAATAATGCATCGTACGTGAACACGAGAGGGGACAGTTTTTGGAAGGCTTGTCCAAAACAAGCCCAGGGGAATTACCGTATACGCACATGGGCCTCGTAGACTTTGAGTGTCACGCTCATTCAAGCGCAGATATAGAATGACTAGGTTTTGTAGAGGGGAGAGCAGCTTACCGGCCTAAGAGAAAAAGGGGAGAGAGAAGGAAAAAGGAGGGAGATGGGAAGAGGAGGGAGAGGGGAAGAGGAGGGAGAGGGGAAGAGAAGGGAGAGGGGAAAAGGAAAGAGAGGTGAAGAAGGAAGGGTTCCGTCGGTAACCAGGTATTTTTCTGAGCACGATTCCTTCAATACAGCTCATTGGGCATGTCTGGTATAATAATAATAATAATAATAATAATAATAATAATAATAATAATAATAATAATAATAATAATAATAATAATAATAATAATAATAATAATGTCTTTATTAATGGCGAGGCTGGTGGTATGGAGTACAGAAGAACGGGAAGTCAATATTCAGGATAGGGAATGAGCGGTGATGTAGTTTTATTGTCAGTTATTAACTTCATCTTCCTCCTTTCGGGGAAGACAATACTCACTACTTTTAGTACAGTATTCAAACGATATGTTTATGAATAAATAATTAAATATTCAGTACTTAACGGGCGTATAGTCCTTCAACGTTATTCCATTTATTCCACTTCTTTGATTTAACGTTTTCTAGTTCAAAATTATTGCCATAGCATTATCATCTTAAGTAGAGAAGTTAATATTAAAGTACCAGAAATGATTTATGAGATAATGCAGTTATAGAATCGTATATATCTCAACATCGGTGAGGTGGCAACCTTGTCATGGTATTTCTCCATTATTTTCATCTCTCTTTCTGCAGATATTTTCAGATACGCGTAATCAATTTCCTTCTCTTCATCATGCACAAGCTGGTACTTTTATTGCTGGTTCCTTTTTTGATGCTCTTTCACATGTCTCTTCTGGTGGTCTTCCACACGTCCTCCAACACATGGATATACATATTTTTTAACATCGGACCAATAGGAAACCATTCTGTATTACTTTATTTATCACAAAATTTAATTTCCTTTTGGTATGCCCAATATTGAAATCACTTCAAATTATTTAATTTCTACCTTCCGCTTAGACAGACTCTCAACGTGCCTTTGAACAAGTGGTAGAACATGTTATTTTAAATAATTGTAATTTATCCAATACAAATGATATTTTAGATACGCGATTCAAAATATGTACTTCGCAAGGTTTAGGTGTCCTTTGGGATCAAATGTGCCGCTGTCTGGCTCATAGAATAAAGGAAGTTTTGGGGGAGAGCCCACATATCCCATATTCGACTTGTAAATTATGACATTTTTGACATTATGAAAACTATGAAATTTTTGGGACATATCTCTCTCAGAAGATTAGCAAGATAACCTTCTGATTTACAATGAATGAATAAATATTATTCATTTCGGGTTCTCTTTAATAACGCTATCAATGATTTTTAAACTTTTTAATCCACTCAAGATTTTCTTCATCAGTCCAGGTATTTATTTATTTATTTATTTATTTATTTATTTATTTATACGTATGACGTGCAATGGGGAAAAGTGAATTGTGTGCACATTTTCAAATTTTGCTCTTCTCTTAAAATCATACTTTAATTAGACACATGTCAAACTTTTATAAACATGTAGACGTGTTGTATACACGCTATGAAGTACGTCTGTGTACGCAACAAACGAGAAACAAACTGAAGGGAAAACCAAAAATGGAAGGGGATACATTTCATGTAACGATTAGCACCCCAGCTTTATTTCATTTGAACATGAAAGATAAAGTCACTTTCGAGGACGACAAAAGTTGTTTCGTATTTTCAAATATTCTGAAAGAAAAAAGTAATATCAATATCGGTAATAAATTAATTTTTATGTGTTTTGCTTATAGTATTTGCAAGACACTATCATCGTCGCGTCCATCACGGATGCACGGATACACTGACATCGCGTGCTCTCTAAATATTTAAGTTGGTTTAACGGAAATCATGCCAGTAGAACAGAGCGACCTGAATAGCACACTGGTTGTTCTACAAATAATCCAGAAAATAACGATTTCACGCAACCTTGTCGGTAGCCTCATGGCCCAGAGAACAATGGTCATTCCACTGCATTCCTCTGCATTCACCAAGTTATATGGACCTCGTATCTCGCTTGTGAGATCGACTCTGATAGATATTAGTATTTTACAAATAAAAACCATTTTTTAATTTGATTATAATTTGATAAAAACAATTTATACATAACACATATTAACGAGCAATATATTAGTAACATAATACAGTTCAATAACATCATTATTGACCTAGTAAACGTGTCATACAGTTTTCATTAATTACAAATAACATCGTAGGACCTCTATAAATATATTCTTTTTTTAACAAACGGCGGAGGACATTCATCCTAAATAATGTCGCAGTATGACGGCCGGTATGTTAGCAACAGTCAAAGTCGCTGTGTCTGCCGAACGGTGAAGGCTAGAACAAGAATTATTTTGTTATTTTATTATTCTTGCATGTAAATCAAGTATTGAATTGAAAACTGACATGTACAGTACGAATTAAAATATTTTTCTTCTCACGTCCTATAAAATTGGAACAAACGAAAATAAAATATATAAAATGAAAATATTTACTGTAATATGAAGAAAATATCGAATTCAAAAAATAAAAAATACCATGCTTTCATAAAATACAATCAGTATTATTCATAATTGATCAGACGCGAGTTACGATTAAAGCTTAGATACTTTAAATTCATGCACCTAGATAGGCGTGAATGTTACATTGCTTGTTTTCAATCACATCGTCTTACACCATAAACCCCAACTCTAATCAATACAAAAGGTACTGTACAGTGAATCTCAGTCTGGCTCACCAAATGTATACGAGCGGCAAAGGACAAGAACAACACAACGTCGACTCTGGCCATTAGCTTCAGTGGCAGCCGGTGCAGCCTGCCTCATTCGAGCATTCCTCTCCGGGAACTGTCCGAAACAGCCCGAGTCGCGAGGCGGGTTGGCCAAGAGGGCGGAGCTCATTCCACAGCCGGACGGGGGCGGAGGGGCAGGGGTGCTGGGGGTGAAGGCGGGTGAGGCGAGCGGCGACGGCAGCGGAGGTAGAGACGAGGGCGGCGGAGGGTGTGATGGCGTGGGCATGGGCGGCGGGGGCGGCGGGGGCGGCGGGGGCGGCGGGGGCGGCGGGGGCGGCGGGGGCGGCGGGGCGGCGGGGGCGGCGGGGGCGGCGGGGGCGGCGGGGCGGCGGGGGCGGCGGGGGCGGCGGGGGCGGCGGGGGCGGCGGGGGCGGCGGGGGCGGCGCGCACTGAGTGCCAGAGTTGCGTGACTCGCTGCTCTCAGAGGTCGCACGTAGTCCAAATGGCCACTGCTGTTTCACCATCGCCGCCACCTGGTGTGTTGGCGGAGTCGTCACCAGCCCGTCCTTTACACTTTAATACGTATGAGTACCGGAGATCGGTCGGGATCACCTTTCCACACATGCCCGGACATTGGTCGGGATCTTAGAGCTCGTCCCGGCTGGGGCGGTGCCTGGTGGGAAATACCGGATTGAGGAAAATCCTGCTAGCTGAAGGTAGTTCGGCGCTGTATCTTGCCATCCATCGGGGGAAGATCACTTCCACCTCCCGAACAAAAAGCATGCACTACACTTACGCGACTAATGACCTTAGCAGACGCTCGGAATCACTAGTCATCAATCAACCCCATCTTCCCTTTTGCTTTTCCTCCATCTTCCCTCCTCCATCCACCCTCTTACCCATCCTGCCTCTCATCCATCCCTTTTCTCATCTAACCTCCCTCTGACCCATCCTCCCTTTCACCCATCCTCCCTCTCACCCGTCCTCCCACTGGCCCGTTCTCCCCTCTCACCAATCCTCCGTCTCAACCATCGTTCTTCTCTCTCATCTCTCCCTCTCTTTCCCCCACTCACGTACCCGCGCGCCCGCACGGCGAACCTCTCACACGCCTACCTTTCCGCCTGCAGCGTAATCATCGCTCCCCACTTTCCTTGCTCTTAGCCTGTCGCTCCGCGCTGGCCAGCCCGCAGACTTCGCCTCCGCTGCGCGTCATTTGCTCTCTCCGCCCTGCGCCTCCGCTTTGTCTTCTGCCCGCCGCCTCCACCGGCGACTTCGGGCGCGCGGAGTTACAGCCGAGTATCGGCGTCTGCTGAAATGAATGCTGCCACCGCAGCTACGAATATTACCGACCGAGACACGCTTTCTCTTTCCCCGCCATCTACCAATTCAACCATCACGTGCGGTTTTCATTTCTCGGAGTCTGCAAGTACCTTCGTTCATCGAACAGGTCTTTCATTACACTGTTAAACATGTTAATCCATGACGCTGTTACGAAAATATATATGGTCCCATGGGTAAAGGATTTTTCAGAATTTCATGTTCGTCTAAAGAAATAGGTCAGGTTTTCTCACCTTACCTGCGTCAACTAACTTTGCCCTCTGGTTTGCGACTTGATCAAGGAATTAATTAAATATTCCAGTGGTTAGGGAATATGAAATTAGCCATATAAAGTTGTTACTCGCTCGTCGTTCTTCTATCTTTGTCAATTTTTACAATATTGGCATGTGTTATTCATTCCTCTCGTTTTTACCTCTCTCCGTTGCTTACATTCCCTTTCCTGTAATTGCTGCCAGTTCGTACAAGTCCACTGCTGACTCGATGTATTCAAATTCTTCTATATCGGACCCCTCTGAGAACAGCTTCCACACGACGCGGTCACTTCCAGCATCGATTCTCTAGTGACAGCATGTAGCGCTGCCGCCGTACCTACCTCCCGCTTCAACCTCGCCTTGGCCTTCCCTTCCGCCATAGCCCTCTGCAACTCTCCCCGGGCGTCGGTCAACTCGAGGTGAGCATCCAGCCATCCAGCAAGGGGCTACCTGGGCGAGGTTGCTACTAAGGGTCCCTTCCCAACACGCGAGCACACAGCGCCGCGTATGCAGGAGTGTTTAGGAGTTTGTGTTCCCAAAGCGGACGCCGCGTTCGAGGTGAGGTATGTGCGCTATTTTGTCAAACTCTGGTGTTGACCCTCCGAAGCTGGTACGCGCGAACTCGAGTAAACTCCCTTCTCGCTATACTGAGAAACTTTTCTTCAAGAATAGTAATTTAAAAACCCTTTGCGTTTTTCTGAGAACAGTTTAGATAAGGATTTATTTTCGTTCTTTTTGAAGAAAAAAACACATTCAGAGAGTTTAATTGCCTCAAAAGTCATTCGAAAGTGCCTGTAGAAAGTTAAATGTTAGTGCGGGATGTGACACAAATCACGGCAGTCTTGTAGAAAACAAAACAGAACTTGATAACATTGAATAAGAGGTAGAAGTACGTTTATTCATAAATCGTTTGTAAATAATTAATAAAACTGATAATATTACATATAGAAACTAAAAATTTATCTCTAAAACCGATTTTATTGTTATTTTCAGGCCATAATTTTAAAAAATTACGTGACTTTTCTAGAATACTCTAAATTTGTATACGTTTTGGTGCTTACATAATTTATATAATAAATGTACCCTTTTAAGGTGCAAGGTGAATAGTCATTTTTTGTACAGAGTTTTTTTTTTGGTTATGATTCCACATTGAAATAAATATTGTTAAAAATATTCCCACTATAACGGAATAATAAAAATAATGGTCTTTAAATTCAATCTACGTAATTGTGGTTTCCAAAACTGAAGTATATTCCTTAGATAATCATATATTTGTAATTTTATGTTCCTATTTCTTTTTTTTGAATTCGCGACCTTTTGAACCATTTACTAGTGTTGACATAAGCAACATTTTGAATTTAAAAACGTGAAAGAAGCTTACGGCTTCACTTACAAGAACTCTCAAAACGCGAAAACTATCTCGACCTTCGTGGAACCGATCTGCTATAGCCCGTTGATTTAAATTTAGGACCATTTTTAAGACACTTGGAATGAATTGGTAGTTTAAAAGTGGCACACGATTCTAAGAACTGAAATTAATCTTCTTGCTGGTTTTGATCGCATGCCTTCCTGTGCACTGAAAACTGCGAAAACCGCATTCATTACTAAGGCAGGTAACTTATATAAATATTTACTTATATAATATCTATGCATCTTACAAGTGGCAACAGAGACAAGTGCACGTGCAAGTTTATGAGTAAGTTTGTTGATTATTTACGAACGCAGTAGCGTGTAACGAGCATATAATGCTATTTAGCCAGTATAATGCTGATACGTTTTATCTTATTTGATCACTTTTTTAACATTCTGAGACAATTCAGCTGCATGTTTAAGTTACAATCTTATCTACATAATGTATTGTAAGTAATATTAATGTAATTGTATTGACTTGGCAGTTCTCTTTATTATATCAGAGTAAATATTGAGTCACTTTAGTTTTTTCCAGAAAACTTTGTTATATTTGATATAATGAGCCATTTAATTTATTTTGAACACGTAAGTAAGCATGGTATAAACAATCCGATAAATGAAATACTTTTTTGTAATTTCAACAGTGTAACGTTATGTTCGAAAAAATAGTGTATATCTCTTTCATCCTTACATTTTTATACTGAAATGTTGTTAATTCAGGAAATACATTCACGCTACATCGCATTACCTTAGAGGAAAGTTATGTGCAGCCGAGTGACGAATTGGCATTCTGGGCACTGGTCATGAGTGCTGGTATCTGCTTATTACAGACCTGAAATAAACAACTGACAGGCCGGGAAGAAGAGTCCTGCGTCCTTTGGGTTTCTGCTTGTTTTTTCAACTTCAAAGACGCAGTAAAAGATAATGGTCCAAACTTCCTCAAAGGCTTTCCTCACTTTCTCGATAAGTCACAGCCCGGAATCATGCACATGTGCATAAATCAAACTCTCTGAAAAATATTACAAGGATGAAAGATCAAGCTTTGCGATGTTGGTGATAATGATCCAGTGTGAATATATCGCGGTGCACTTTCGAACGTAAAGTCTGTTCGTAAACTACTAAGTACCAATGCTGTGAATAATAAAGATCACGTAAAATAAGAACACCTACATTATCAATTCATTCAATTAATAAAGGTAATATCTATTTAATATAAAGGTAATATCCGTCAATCATTTTTTCGGCATCAAGAATCTACGGAACATGGATTCTGACTACACATCGTGTTAAAGGAAGAAATCTACTAAATATAGGATAAAGATTTATGCAATTTTTCGTTACAATAGCCCGGCCAAAAGAGTTTTTCTGTCGAAAAACGCTGTTTACCGTGCACGGTTACAATACTTTCTCTTCTTACGAAATACAGCGAGAAAGTAAAAGAAGCTAAAGGTTACAAAATGAGTTACGGCGGATGGTAGGGTTTTATACTTTAGGTGGTACATACATGTAGAGAGCTTGATAACTATAAAATATTTCAACTATATTTTTAGAAACATTTTTAATTCGGGCTAAAAGTAACTAGATTTATATTATTCCAAACTTTGTAAACCTTCCTTTGCATCAGTCTTGGAGAATAAGTTCTAAACGACATAAAACAATATTTTGAGGTTTTAGAATGTCTGTATAGTTTTGTAATATTCTTTTGTAACTTTCTGTAATTCTTCCATTTGTGCGATGTAATAGCACGGGTCTAGGTAGTGTATTTTAATGATACTAAATGTGTCTTAAAAACTTTTTATTTCAATGCTTTAAGGGAAGCCGGAATGGCGCATCTCGCCAATGTTAATGTAAGGAACATTTTCTCAGAAATTATTTAATTTACAGGCTTGAAATTTTATGTAAGTGTAAACTCATTATTTATAAGTATTTTAACAAAGCCGTTTTTAAAAATTATTACTAGTTTTTAGAATATTTTTTCATTGTCATTTTGTTTTGTCGATTTTGTTCTTAAAAATGTTAACATTTATAACAATTCAGTCTAAAGTATTTAACATTTTATAAATCCGCCCCGTTAAAGTACACAAACTGATGTGATACTGCTCTGTTAAAATTTAAGCACCCTTCTATTAGTAGTTTTTGAAAAAATGTTCCCTAAATATGAACATTTTAAACTTACGGGAAATAACTCCTAAAGTGTTCAGTGCAATCCTAGTACATATGCTAGACAAATATGACCATCGATATTCTGACGCTATTAAACCCTCAATCCTTACCATAAACAGTGTGTCAAACACTAAAAAGCAAACTGAACATTTTTTCACAACGAAAGCAGAAAAACACCCACGACATTGAAGCTGCGCCCACAATGTGTCGAAATGGCCACGCTCACTTTCACACTAGATAAATTCAAAATAAGAAAAAAAAATACTTAGAGATAACATAATAAGATGAAACTTGGCTTATTTAACACAGAAAACTATAAAGTAATTTAATTAATCATTCAAAAATGTCAAAAAATATATTTTCATCATTTTCCCCATTCTGGCTT
>BLKR01007306.1:20000-39889 GCA_011170035.1 Teleogryllus occipitalis | reverse complement strand
CCCGTCTCCCCGTCTCCCCGTCTCCCCGTCTCCCCAGTTCTTCTCACAGCCCGTCGCACCAGGCGCCCCCGCCGGCCACGTCGTCTTGAACGCACCCACAAACCCCGCCCCTCCCACCACCCCCACGCCTCGACAGTCATTCCCCTCTCTGCCTCCCCACCAAAGCCCCCTCTGTCCCTTGGAGAGTCTCTTCCTTCGATTCTTTTCTGTCTCTTCCCTCTCCTCTATATCCTCCTTCCCTCTCCGAATTAAGCACATCCCCTCTTTTTCCCCTCTCCATCATTTACTTCTTCGCCTCTTTGTCATCCGTCTCGTCTTCCGTCGCTTTCCTCTCTCCTTCCTCTGAAATATTCTCTTCGGCCTTCCCCTCCTTCACGCTCTTATCCTCTATCTCCTCCTCCGTGTTCTCCATCTTCTGAGCCTCCGTCTCCTCCTCCTCCGTCTTCTCCTTTTCATTCTCTTCCATCTTCTTCTTTTATATAGTCCACCTCTCCTTTTCCATCTCTGCCTCTCCTTCATCTCTTAGTCCCCATCCTCCGTCTCCTGCGTCTTTGCTACAACGATTCCCATAATTCTTCCGCGTATTCCTTTTTCCTTCCCCTTCCTTCGTTATTTCTACATTCTTCAGTTTGTTGCCTTTCTTGTCACTGTGCAGCGCGGTGCGTCTCGGCTGTAATTAACTGGTTAATTATGAACACATGGATTATTTCTTGCTTGAGACGCAAGCTGTGGGGTGAGGGTGTTGTGGAGTCGTAGCACCCGGGTGAGCGATGAGGGGGTGCTGTTTGCGATACACAGCGCGAGGCACGAGGCGAAGAAGCGCTGGAAAGATCCATGAAAACAAAGTCGTTGCCCTCGTTTGAGGGTTCAGCCGTTTGGTAGTTGTAGGTTGAATGCTTATCTCTCCTGAGGACAATATTAAAAATAAATGAAATAAAACGTAATATGTTTTATTATAAAACCGTATTATGGACTTATTTTATTGTTATCGAAGAAAACGCGGATCTGTTATGATGTACTTTTTAAAGGGACGCAGACTTCTTTCTATTTCATGGTATTATATAGGAGATGCTGGCAATTAACAGTAAAACCATTAATATTAAAAATATTACCATGTCATGAATTCTAAATTAGAAAAGACAAAACAGGATAAAATATCATTTACATAAGTACATTCTACATAAATATAAAGGATAATATAATTTACACAAGTAAATATATTTCAGAAAGCTGTTAAAAATGGGAAGTATTTAGTATTATTTGAGCAGTATATTTTATCCACGTTTTGGGGCTGATGTTGATTAGAATGAATGGTTGGTAGAATTTTATGCTTGATAATATTTAGTAATTTGGTTTACTTGGTTTTAAATTTTGAAAGAAGAATTTTTTAAGTCTATGGAATACAATATGGGTAAATTATTTCTCAATAAATTAAAGGAACTTTCAAACTTTATTCATTCGACATTACCGTCCAAATACTGGGCATTAGATGATTATTAGTAACGGAATAAATATATGATGTTATAATATATCGCTCTGTTAACATAAATTATTTTAAATTTTCCACAGACAAGCTAGATACACCAACGTTCCTCCTCTTTGTCAGAGGGAGAAAGTACAATTTTTTTGGAAGCTAAACCAAAATAGCGCTTAATTTGTAGCTACATACCAATTACATCACATGTTTTAAAAATATTTTATTTGTCCTAGACAATAGTGAAAACGCTACATACCAAAAACGACACCACCCAACAGACTTCTGTCATAAATTTACATCTCTAAAGCAATATGTAAACTAACATCAACAAAACTGATGTTGTGTAAATATTCTAATGATCTCCAACATTGCAATCATTGTATGCATTAACATAAATTGTACTATTTAAATTACATTTTTGGAGATAAGATAGTTAATGATAGTTTATAGTAGATAGATTTTTACTAATTTGGATCACTGATTTCAAAAACTACATTGATATTTCTAGTTTAGGTCTTTTTTTCATATTACAGCCATGTCCTGACCTCCATCTACGAGGTTTCTCAGTAAACATTGGGTTCCCACTTGTACCCAATAGGTAAGATTCTTGTCATGTTCGTTCAAAATCAATGCACGGGGGACATAATCATAATCTTTATTAAGTTTGCCACGACAATGGTTTAGAAATAAATTAACTATCCTACTGAAATACCATACTAATAAGTAATCTTCAGTATCTTCCGTACCTCATGCTCTAAGGATTTCCTATTTCTAAAAATTTCGGAAAAGTTTCATGCGAGATCCGACACTAGTGAAACTAGATATGATTTTTAAAACAGCAAATAACAGTAGCTAGTAACTTAAACAGATTCAAACTACATTTCAATCACACTCCTCCAAAATTAGATAACCTAGTGTGAACTGAATGACTTATTGCTCTCGATCCTCCTAAATGATGAACTCAACGTAAAAGCAGGGCATGCAAAACTGTAACAATGAAGATAACTTTTCGTTTGTGAAATATCAATATTTTCCACTAGAAACAAAGAAATACAGTATGTACTGTTGATTCCACTGTGAGTGAGAACCATTTGTTTATTACAAACAGTTGGATTTAATGTCAGTTAATGCATGTAATTCAGAATGTGATGCCTGATAATTTTATAGAGCCAAGCGTATGTTTGATTCAACCCGGTTTGTGAAAACTGGAGTAGATCAAACTATTGAAGTACTTTTTAAAATTTTAGAAGTGAAATGTTCTGCATTAAGTTATTTATGTCAAAAAGTCTTCAGTCTCAATTTCGGAAAAATAAAAACAGTGCTGAATGAATCCCTAAAGTATAAAATGTTTTTCAAAAGGCTACCCATTTAAAGTAGTGATAACTAACCAGGAAAATGCTTTTAAACGCATCAAATCTTTTTCAGGGTAATTTCAAAGCAGAGAATTTCAAAGAACTAGTATAAGGTTTGATGGTCACATGTAAACTGCTTACGTACAGTAACCAATTAAAATGCTTCTTAACTTATATCTAAATAGCGCTGTTATAGTGGAAGCAAGAGCTGATCAATTACTTCAGCACAATTTTCATGTTCAGTTACCCAAAAAAACAATAAATAAAATTCTTTCCGCCAGAGCACAAAACTTTAAAAAAATTGTTGAGCACTGTTACGTACAACGAAAATAGTTCTTCCAGCAGTGAGCCTTATTCACTCTCTGTAATTTTTTGAACAATCGTATTATTTTGAATGCCCTCTCCCCATTTTTGAAATCACCTTCAATTCCGTGAAGGTTATTTTCTTAATCGTTCAGCAATCCACTTCACCATTTTCCTCAAAGCCCAAAACTTTTCGAGCCAGCTCTTTACTTGAGGTCTTTTGTCGAAAACGAAGATGTGGCCGAAGGCTATTTTCTTTACCTGTGGCCGGCTTTTGTTCTCCTTTGAGCGCGCGTGCTCGGGCGCGGGCGCGGGCGCGGCTAGGTGCGGACGCGAGAGGTCGTCTGCGGGAGTGGTGGGGGCTGCCTGCTCCGGCGAGGAGCATCGACGGAGCCCTCGCGAAGGAGAGGAGTTTGCGATGGAGCGCGAGCGACGCCGGGGAGTTTAGGGGTTGGGGTGGGTCCAGGCACGGAAGAAGGAGGTGGGTTGAAGAGATGTTGGAAACAGCGACGTGCTAAGCACAAAGACCAATATGGGGTGATAAAAGAAAGAGAGAGAAAAAGAGAGAGAGAGGGGGGGGGGAGAGGGAGACAGACAGACACAAACAGAGAAACAGAGAGAGAGAGAGACAGAGAGAGAGACAGAGAGAGACAGACAGACAGACAAACAAAGACAGACAGAAAGACAGACACACGAACAGACAGAGAGGGAGGGAGAGAGAGACAGACAGACACATAGACAGAGAGAAAGTGAGAAAGAGAGGGAGAGAGAGACAGACAAACATAAAGACAGAAAGACAGACTGAAAGATAGACACACAAACAGACCGAGAGAGGGGGTGAGAGAAAGAGAGGGGTGAGAGAGAGACAAACACACAAACAGGCAGAGAGAAAGAGAGGGAGAGAGAGAGAGAGAGAGAGAGAGAGAGAGAGAGAATATATATATGAACAAGAAGGAAAAAGGAGAATTGGGTTCCAAGACTAAGGTTGAAGGGAGGCAGAGGTATAACCTAAGTGGCATTGACGGGGATAGCGAGTTGGGAATTGGGGGAATGTTGATTTGAGAAAATACAACGGGAGATACGAGTGATGTGAAAGGGAAAATAGTAACAAAGACGGAAAGAATGTGAGTTAAAGAATGGAAGACAGAATAAACAACGGCAGGGAGATGGTAGAGCCTGTAATGGTATAAGAAGGAGATGGTGCGAGGAGAGATGGGGCAGCCCAGCCTGTTGCCCGCAAGCGAGGAACGGGACGGTGTCAGAGCAACGGGAAGAAGGAAGTAGCTGGATTAGAACGGACGTGAAGATTGCGCGTACACCTAGGGAGAGGTAGTAGCCTGGAAGACAAAATAAATGTATAAAAGGGAGGAAAAATATTAGATGAATTGGGCAGGATAAATAAAGGACAGAGAGAGAAAGCCAAGATCTTAAAAATCGGAAAACAAAAGCCGTGGCGAAGGAAGCTGGTAGAAAATAGGGGAACGTAGTGAGAAGAAGCGGACATCCTGAGGAGGTGGAAACTGATATCCAGAAAGAATTGCCTGGCACGTGCGAGGACGAATTGGAGGGTGTGATCGAGACGCGTTTGTGACAGGCGGGACGAACGCGAGCAACGCTGGCAAAGCGACAAGGGACGGGAAGGCGGAGGAAGTTGGAGGACCGGGCAGGGAGGTCAAAGAGGCTAGGCAAAGAGCGTGTGAGACGGAAAGGAAGCAACGGTGAAAGTCTCCTGCTGAACGTTGGGCGAAAGCAAAGCCGGGTGGGGCGAGGGGCGAGGAGAGGGAGGCGGTTACGGGGGCGAGGGCGGGGCGAGGGCGGGGCGAGGGCGGGGCGAGGGCGGGGCGAGGGCGGGGCGAGGGCGGGGCGAGGGCGGGGCGAGGGCGGGGCGAGGGCGGGGCGAGAGCGGTGCGGGGAGAGGGCCGCCTACCGCAGCGGAGGGGTGAGGATGGCGGGGCTCGCAGCTTCTGACTTGTGAAAGCGGCGCCGCTGTTTCTCCTAGATAGCGCTCCCCCCGCGCAGTCTGCTATGCGGGATTGCACTCGCCGGCGCCAAACTTGGGCTTCACTTGCAACTCCGCTTCCTTCTGAAAGTGGCTCCCGGTTAGATATAATGGGCGAGTTGGCGGAGTTGCAGCGGAAGATAATAAATCCGATTGTACTGTGGGAGTGTTGATTATAGAGCCCGGGCACCGAGAATTTGTAGGAGTACATTTGTTACAAGATGTGTGTTAGTGGCGGTGTGTATACCAATTCCATATTTACAGTACAGGTGAACGTCTACCGTATAGTTAGCAGAAGGATGACACTTTTTGTCTTTATTACTCTACTTTAGGTTCAAATTAAGTGAACAAAAAAGCGAAAGTATTTATATTTACTTACATAACTTTATTTGTTTATAATTTTATTTGAAAAATAAATCAAGATATTTTCTGTATTGTGCTCTATTTTCTAAAAAAAAAATGTACTTGTCCCTATAGTTTTGCCTAGTTATTCCAACAATTTTATGCAGTGATAGGGATGAAGGCCAAACGACTTGTGTAAGAGATACGTGACCTTTATGTTTTAAACTTGTGCGTCGTCGTTTCGAAGAATACTCACATTCTTGGAAGTTCGTGGACTTTTCGAACTACAACGCAGAAATGGAGAATAGTGCGTCTACCATGCCGCAGGGAAAATCGGATTTGCCCTTCATTTCTCCTTTTCCTCATTAAAACGTACGCTACCTTTGGTGGCTGAGGGAAGGTCGTGTTGGCAGAAAAAAATCCTATGTCGATGTATTGAAGAAAGTGTATTATTTTAACAGATTTGACGAATTTAGCACTTTTTAGATTGTTGCTACAATATTTTTAATGAATCTATAAAAATAATTAACTTTTGCTTTTCTTCCTAATACAGCAGGCATTATTAAAAAAAACACCATTAAAATTGAATTTGCCAAAATTCAAAATATATGTGGAATTATACACTTCAGCTTACCTCTCGCTAATGAAATATTCGTAAATGATAACGTCTCTAAATGATCGCTGTCATTTTTTATTAACGCAGTAGAACTATTTAACACTGATAATTTGATAATTTCAAATACTTAAGTGACAACCACGTTCTGATTACCTTTATATTTAAAGCGTACGAATATTCAGTGACTAAACACGAGAGACAACCATGAATTCCAGAATGGAAGTGGAATCTGTGGAAGGAAGATGAATTGGATCCGCAACCTTGGAAATGCCGGCCTGCGGATCTGCCCCCGGGGGCGGGGCGCGGAGAGCAGCCAGGGAGGGCCCCAGGGGCGCCGCGCGCTTTCGCACGTGCAGCGTGGCGGGGGCGGGGCCGGGCGCTCTGGGCCGCCTGTGTAAACACGCCGCTTGGCGCGCGGCCCGGGCTAAATCAGATCGCCGATGCGCCCCCCCCCCCCTCGTGGCGAGGCGGGGCGCTCGCCCGCGGCCCTCGCCCGCCCTTCGCCTTGCTGCCGCTCAAACATGCCACTGCCCGCCCGCCCGCCCGCTAGCCCACGAACTCGCCCGCCAGCGCACGCACCCGCCCGCGCAATCGCCTGTCCGCCCACTTCCCCCCGACCACTCGCCCGCCCGTGCACTCATCCGCCCGCGCTCTTGCCCGCCCACCCGCCCGCCCGCCCGCCCGCCCGCCCGCCCGCCCGCCCGCCCGCCCGCCCGCCCGCCCGCCCGCCCGCCCGCCCGCCCGCCCGCCCGCCCGCCCGCCCGCCCACCCGCCCGCCTTCTCGTGCACTCGCCCGCCTTCCCGTGCACACGCTCGTCCGCCCACGCACGTGCCCGCCCACCCGCACACTCGCCCACCGGTTCGCACAATCCCATGCCACCCATGCACTCGCTCGCCCACGCACTCATCCGGCCGCCCGCCGGCGTATTCACCACCCACCCGGCCGCGAACTCGCCCGCCCCGCGCCTCGTTTCTTGTCTCATTTCAGACCTAAAGCACTTACAAGGGCCAGCTGTCTGTCCCGTCCCGCCTCACGCCGTCCCATCCTGCCCTACGTCACTCCGCACCAAACCATTCTACCCCGCGCCACCGCTCTCTGCCCGCCCCAATTCATCCCGCTTCTTTACACTTTCTCCGCCCCGTCCTACTCCATTCCGTTCTCCCTTTGTGGTCAGGCGGAAGAGCAGGCTAAATGGCCTTAGCCTCCCCACTAATAAAGACATTTTATTTATTTATTTATTTATTTATTTATTTATTTATTTATTTATTTATTTATTTATTTATTTATTTATTTATTTATTTATTTATTTATTTATTTATTTATTTATTTATTTATTTATTTATTTATTTATTTATTTATTTATTTATTTGTTTGTTTATTTATTTATTTATTTATTTATTTATTTATTTATTTATTTATTTATTTATTTATTTATTTATTTATTTATTTATTTATTTATTTATTTATTTATTTATTTATTTATTTTTACCCGCCCCGTTCTACTCTGCTACGTCCTGCATCGCCTCCCCGTTGGGGCCATCCCTGACTGCTCTCGCATCCCCTCGACTGGGCCCGGATCCCAATATGTGGAATTTCCAAGATTGTGAATCCAATTGGTCTTCTATCCACGAATTCTTCATAGATGCTTGGATGCACGGTTATACCTTCTGTTTAGTCGCGGAAATTACGTTCTCTTTAAAAACTATACAAACGAGCCCCAGCCATCCCTTTCCGACCGCCCAACCTCTCTCCGTCTCTTACTACTCCGCGCTTTCCCAGATCGTTCCGTTTTCCTCGTCGTTTCTCCATAACGTTCCGTCCAATTACGTTATATCTTTCCCTGTCGAGACACCCCGCACCTTATACTGTACCTACTTGCCGCTCCGTCGCATTCGGTCTCGTATCCTCGTCATCTGCCGTTCGTCTCATCCAGTCGCATATTGTCGGATCAGGCTCTGTCTCGTCACATAACGTTCTCATCACTTCCAATCTCTTTCCCTCTTCCCTCCGTTCCACTGTCAAGCGATTTTTTTCTCAACTCCTCCCACCACACTGCGAGTCTCGTCCTGACTAATCCGGTTATTCAATTCCTCATCCCCTTCATATTGCTCTAGGTGTCTGTCCTTCCACCAGAATTGATATTTCCTAGGATACCCAGTGCCAAATTGCATGTCAGCTTTTTTAGTTTCCCCTTCTCCAGGTACCTCTTACATCGAGGCACCTTCTCAGGCCGGAACAAGGTTTAAGCTCCCGATATGTGTTGTTCCGTAGTAAAAATAAGGATGTGTATGTGTGTGTATAAGGGTGAAGGGCTAAGCACGGGGAAGGGAAAATCACGCGCGGTTCCTTTGTTAATTCTGGAAAGAATACGACAAACCAATGTATCAGAGGAACAGACTGATAGTTCTACAGAGAGTGATTGAATTCGATCTAGTTAGAAAGGAAAATCCACCACAATCAGAATTCTGACTCTAGAATCTTTCGGTTAGCTATACTACACGGGCAACAATGATGCTGCCGCTGGAACATCGCGGCTTTTCTCTTTAAACTCTGGTGGAGTGTTCCACTTGTTCCGCCTTCCCTGTGTATCGAACTTGTCCAGCGCGGTCGCCCCGATAATTCCGCCCCGCGCCCCACGACCTTTACGCGCCCCGCCGCTCGCACGCGCTGCCTGTCCGTGCTGCGCCCTCTGTGCGCCCGTGCGCGGTGCACCCCCGTGCATGGACCCCACGCCCCCATTCGTTGATTGATTGTTAGCGATTCGGGCGCGTCAGCTACCGAGTTCATTAGGCTCATGAGTGTACTGCATGTTATTCCCTCGGGATATGGCGGTGATCTTCCACCACTGGATGACAAGATCCGGTGCCGAGCTACCGTCGACTAGCGGGTTTTCCCCGACCAGCAATCTCCTACCAGTGGGGCACCGCTCCAGCTGGGATAAGCTCTAGGCTCCCGGCTGACCTTCCGACATGTGTGGTAGTGTAATGCATGCGCCAGTGTGTGTAAGTAGAAGGTTGAGGATAGGACAAGGAAGAGGAAGGAATGATCGCGCGCGGTCTGTGGCCTGTTTGTTAGGTGTCTGCTCCAGTATTTGCCTGCTGTTGATAGGAGGATCCACAGAAAAGAAACGATCAGAGCAATCGGCAGCTAGAATTCTCCCCCAGACAGCTACTGTATTAGACCTAGCTAGTGTTGAATATGCTGCCACTGTTTGGGCTCGAACCTTAAGACCGCCCGATCAGAGACATGTAGTGGCATCAGTTGATGCCCTGAGTCACACCTCAGCTGTTACGCGGTCACACGTTTACTCCTTTTTGTTTCGCGGTCTGTTCCGTACCCTTGTACCCGACGATTCTTAGAATGAAATTTTCGTTTCAGCACTCATCCACGGAAATTGCTACTTCCGTTTACCGTTTATTGAATTAGAAGTTGCACTTCGCAGTAAGTGTTTGACAAAATAGGGCTTTGCGGCACCCATACTGGGAAGGAAACTAGTATCGGAAAATATACAAAACATACGAGCGACGCGGATCATTATTGCTGCTGTTTCGCTTACATGTCACGCTTATTGACCAAAATAACATGCTGATGTATTTTTTTTGTATGCTATTGTATGCACAAGGTGTGCCATTTCAGACTCAAAGCAAACAATAATCCGGGCAGAATTTGAAAACTGCTTGCTGCGCAAAAACAACGCAAATAGTGTCTCTTTCGCCGTTTTATTAAGATCATTTCTTTGGTAGGAAGAATTTTCTCTTTGTAACGCTGACTTAATGACAGCTGAGCGTGTCGGAAGTTTTGTCATTTTGGATTGTGTAAATGCTCTTGATTGATTAATTGATTATTTGTGTTTCGCCAGCGTCTAAATTCATTAGTCCTGCACGTTTAGTGCATTTTTTTATCTCAGTGTGGTGGCTGGCGATATTCAGCAGTGACCTACACGTCCCAGACACTGCTCGTTCTGAGAACCTGCAGTGATATCAGTTGACACCGTGATATTCCTCAGCCGGTGTCACAGTTCTTTAAGGCAAGAAATCGAAGACTGTTGCACGCAACGTAGGATATTAAACACGACGTAGTGTAACTGCGCCCTCTTATAGGGGGCTGAGGCCGATTCAGAATCACCCTATCTTCTGAAGCCCTCAGCGAACTCCATGAGCAGTCTAAAAGGAGAGAAAAGCCTCTCTCGGGCGACACTCGTCTGTTCGTCGTGGACAACTGTTAGGGAAGTCGGAAGGTATGTCGCACGCCAGAGGCTCTGGGGCCAAGGACCGTCGCGGGTGAGCGGGTGCAGAGAGTGTATATTGGGGGCAGAGAGAGCGGAAATGAGTGTCGGAGTGGCTGAGAGCGCCGACGTTTGGGCAGGCGAACGAGCGAGCACGGGTAGGGTCAGAGGCGAGAGGAGATAGGAACTAAGGCGGGGATGGAGACGGAGGCGAGTTGGGTGAGCGGGGATGAGGGCGGATGTGCAGGCTGTCGGGTACTAGGTTGGCGGGGTGGGGACGAGGACATTCACGGGGTTGGTGAGGGTGAGTGGGAGTGAGGGTAGGTGCGATTGAGAGCGCCGACGTTCGGGCAGGCACGGGTAGGGATCAACGAGAGTCGTGAGGAGACAGGAGCGAAAGCAGGAATGGAGACGGAGGTGAGTTGGGTGAGCGGGAACGAGGGCAGATGTGCAGGTTGTCAGGTGCTAGGCGGGCGGTGTGGGGACGACGACATCTGCGGGGATGGTGTGGGTGAGCGGGGACGAGGGTGGGCGAGTAGACGTGTGGGCGCGTGGTGGACGCCGTGTTGAAGTGGGCGGTGGCTGTGGCGGGATATGCTCGCCGCGTGGGGCTACAGCCAATTATGTGAGTTAGCGGAGCCGAGAGACCCCCGGGGGGCCGTAGCGTAGCGTCTTGGCAACTTGCGCCTCTGGCGATGCGAGACTTGCAGGTGGCCACGGCGACGGCAGAGTGTGAGTTGCGGAGGTAGGAATTCCTCAAAATACAGATACTTTGATATTCTCGTCCCAAAAAAAGATCTATAAATGTGGCGAGTGTACGTGAAAGGAGGTAGGGATTCCTCAAAATACAGATACTTTGATATTCTCGTCTAAAACAATGATATCTATAAATGTGGAGAATGTACGTGAAAGGAGGAAGGGATTCCTCAAAATACAGGTACTTTGATATTCTCGTCCAAAAAAAAAAAATCTATTAATGTGGCGAGTCGCTGTACGTGAAATTTGCTACTGTACAATCTGGAAACTTCAATTTTTTGTGTTAAATCTGCTTCATGGATGTCTCGGAGTAATTCCTTATTGATCAGTACCAATAACAAGGTTTGATGTAGATGTCCTTTCATAAATTCGGCAACTCCGTCATCCTTCCTTAGCGTATTATATAGAGGTGGTAAATATATTAACGTAAATATAGAACTAACCAAAACAAGAAAACTGTACATTATAATAATTTTTAAACACATAATTTTAACCCTCCATATTGGTTTCCGGGATTACTCTTTCCCATAATCAGTGATCCACAGTAGAAACGGCAGACGATGAGAAAAAGTTATCCCGAAAGTTATTTCGTAGAATTATGATTAATAAATTATGAAAACCTACAATCTTCATCATATGATGAATTTTAATCATTTTCCTATGAATTATCACGAATTATCTATTGCATTCACTGAATTAATTCAACACGCTAGTTAATAATAATATTACAAATAATGTTTGACCGTTCATTTTAGAACCAACTGTACAACCTCAGTCAATCTTAAGCGAGATGGGAGGTGGCGTCAGCGGCGATTGGCATGCCGTTCGCGTCGGGGCTGCGTCTGGCAGAGCGAGCGTCGGAGGCGGCCGTGGCGATGGAGGCGGTGCCGCGTGCGGTAGGGCGGCGAAGAGCCAGCGAGGATTCCAGGGGGATTGGTCGGGAGCGGAGGCCTTGGGCTGTTGCGATGCTTCTGACGGGCGCGTTCCAACGAGTGCCTCCAGAGCTCCGCGAGATCCTCGCTCTTCTGTTCGTGAGAGCTGGATGGACGTGGAAGAGCACGCGTCGATTAGAGCTAATTCCACTTTGGACTGCATTTCATCAATGTCTCCATTCAGCAGCGAAGCAAACAAATTGGTGGTGCACTAATGAGGCATCTGTAAATTCGTAGTTTTTAGTTAAGTGAAAACATCGGTACAGAAAATAGTTTTACTTTTCCAGTAAAATGTTCATAATAACTCTTCATGATTTAGCCAAATTTAGTCGTTCCTGTAGTGTATTTGGAGACAACATATTCTCAGTTAAATTGTTTAACTGTAAAGACTAAACAAGGATATTTATTCACCAAACAAAGAACAGTCTCATCTAGCAACGGAACTCAAGTAAAACAAAATACGAGCAACTAGAGCTCATACATTTCCGTCCCATAATTATAAAGAAAAATAACGTAGATTCTTATAGTTATTTGAATACGTTTCGGTGATCGGTATCCCGTTGGAAATTTTTGATTTTCAAGAAATGCCGTTTCTTTGCAATTTCGTTGCAATGAGTACGTGATGCCCAATTCAAATACTCTACGCTTCAAGGAGACGCGCTGCGTTGATGGGTAGGAGCGAGGGGTGAGGTTGGCTGAGAGATACGTCTCGATGCGGCGGTCCGTCATAAGTGAATCAGAGCATCAATTGATGTCAGTCCCCTGCTTCTGACGTGGATGTTGTTGGGTTCGGGTCCCGACATTGGCAGGATTACTAACTAGATTGTTAGGTTGAGTTTAGCCGCTGTCTGGAGGAAAATTCTAGCGATCGGCTGCTCTGGTCGGTAGTTTTTCGAGGTTTATTCGATGAACACTAGACGAATGCCAGAGTAGCACTCTAACAAATCAGCCTCGAGCCGCATGCGATCTTTCCTTTCCCTTCATTGTCATATTCTCATTTATTACATACACACACACACTCACTCATACATGCTCTACTACTACAACGTCCCCGCAGGGGAGGGATCACGATGGCATAGGTCGTCGTGGTCTCTGGTGGAATGTCGTAGACGACCACCTGGGCCCTGAGCCTCGCGGCGTCGCTCACGTCGTTAGCTTGAAGGTGCAGGCACTGAGAAAACGGTGCGAAGCTCCTGGTAGTTATGGCGCGTCGACCTTTGGGTAGGATCGGGCGAAGGATGCTTTACGGAGTACTTCGGATCTGACATTAAAGTCCGGCGGGAATCTAGATATCACTCGTCAGGTTGCCCAGGTTCCGGCGTTACCCACGTTGATAGCTGGCAGCAAGCAATGCGGAGACGGGATGGGGACTCCGAGCCGCCTAGACCTTAGTTCAGGTGGCCCCCAGTTGCGCTCTCGGATTCGTCGTGGCAGTGGTCCGATACTCTGGGCAAAGAGGAGGGAACTTGTTCCCGGCGCATGTGAGTAGCGCATTGTTTTGACTCCTTTACTGGCCTGGATAGCTAGAAACTCTGAGCTAGCAGGGTGACCCGACCCAGGCATTGTTTGGGGAGGTTACCGTGAGGGTCAACTGCGTACTGGCGGGATCCAGATCCCAGCCCGAAGACGTACTTTTGCGCCTGCGGGGGGTGAGGATATGAGGCTAGCGCCGAGGTTCCCACCCCGGGGTTCATCCCCCCTGGCAAAGGACAAGTGTGTGATAGGCACACGGTAGACAAATATACACTACTACAACGTATGCCGTTGGGAGCTTATGGCTTTCTTGACCATCCTGCTGAAAAGTCTCTACAGGATTTTAATTGCATTTTTATGTTTAGTTTCTTCTTTGATACCGATAGAACGGTGAGTGAGTGTCTCGTTAAAGAGAATGAACGACAGGAAAATAGTGTGTTTTTATATTAGTCGAGAGGACGCAAATTATCCTAAATGCCTTGTTTAAATTGTATTTTCTCATTTACGGTAATTAAAATTGTTAACGAGAACAGTAATTAGTACAATTAGATTTGATGTACGCTTCCAGTAACCTCAAAACCTTAATAAGGCGGCCACTTCCGTTAGCGGCCATTTTTTCCCGGAACCATTTGTGACTGAATAAGTTAGGTTTCACTGTATTTCAATTGCCCAGAAGTAGCAAAGACGTTGAATTTTCTCGAAAAAAATGTAAAATCAGTACAGGAAACTTCCTTAAATAATAAATCGAGTAAACATGTTAGATGTTGGAATAATTAATGGACATCTATGGAGAAAAACATTTTTCTTGGTCCGAAAAATAAATGACTTTTCTCAGACTAGAAGCGTTCTCGTTACGCAAAATGACTATTTTCTAGATGTCACTTGGCCATCGAAATGTAAAAATAAAAACGACCTTTAATGATTATGATTTTTGCAAGCCGATGCACGCATTAGAAAATTAGATCTAAATTTCTTCCGAGTCTTCATCAAGGCAAACGAGCAAAGAGACTTGCGACGGAATCCTAAGACTTCATTTAAACGTGTTTTCTTTTGCTTTATTAGTAATGATGAATCAAGATTACTCAAATAACATACGAATTGTTGAGAAAAAAACTTCAAATTCGGAATGGACTTTAGTGACTATACGTCGACTGCCTTAATACTAAGATAGAAACTAGATTTCATTAAAGAAGAGATATCTGACCAAAATAATGATTTACTTCTCACACAAGGATTTTCAACCCATCCTTGTTTGTTTAAAAGGGGATTCCTTTCAGATCTGCAGGCTCGTATTCCGTTCTCGTGAAGAGTATAGCAGAATGTCTGGCCTCAAACATTTACCCTTGGTTCCAACTTACTTGTTGGCTGACATTAATAACGTTTTCTCTTGGGTCCTCAGAGCTTGTTACATGAGGATAACTGTCGCGAAGAGCAGTTGTTTTCTTTCTGTGCTCTCTTCAGGAACCTTTCCAAGATGTCATTTCTCGAGAAAGCTGATACTCATTGTAGAAACATTGCTTTTCTCTATGACCACAATTAACGCTATATCCATTTTTAGAATGTAAAACTCGTAAGTACATTATTGCATGATGTTATTGTTGTAGCGATGTTTCAAATGAAACCAAGTAACGAAGGAGTTTTCACGACGGTATTATATATCAATCAGTCAGCTTAGAAAAGTTACATCCAAAAATAACTCCGCTATATTGGTAAAGTACGAGTACAATATGTACTCGTATACATATTCGAGTATACATACAATCGTATACATACAATATGTACTCGTAATATGTATGACAGTACGAGTGTTTTCTGAGAATGGAGGGGGGCATGGAGGAAATTTGGAACGCAATTAAGAGCATTCTAGACAAGACATTGCAAACGTTTGTGCCGTATAAATACTTAAAAAGTAATTCAGACCCCGAATATTACAATGCGAAAATTCGACGTCTGAAGAGGAAAACGCGAAAGGCTTTCAATAACAGAAATCGTAGTGAAAATCATAAGATACATTATCGTAATTGTTCGAAAGAATTAGAGCAGGAAAAGAAAATTGCGCAGGAGACTTTTTTAAAGCATATTCTCGACAGGGAGGGAAATAATTGGTCGGGGTTTTACAAATACGTTCGCAGAAGAAGAGGAAATAAAGAAGAAATTCCTATCGTTAAAGATACCAAAAATAGGTTACTTACAGATGATCGGGAAAAAGCAAACGCTTTCAATGTCTACTTCAGTTCCGTTTTTAAAACAAAATCTCAACTCACTCAGATATCGAGGGAGGCTGTGCCAAATCAGTTTAAGATAGAGGTAAACACATTGCGAAAACGAATTAAATCTATGAAAAATGGAAAGTCGCGGGGTCCAGATGCCATTTCAACAGACATAATTAAACTCGGTGGAGAGGCAATATTACCGTATCTAACAAGATTATTTCAGGTTTCGATCAACAATTCAAGCGTGCCCGATGATTGGAAGCTAGCTACCGTTGTTCCGATTTTCAAGAGTGGTGATAGAACTGTATTAGCCAATTATAGACCAGTAAGTCTCACGTCAGTTGTATGTAAGCTAATGGAGCACTTGATAACTAGCTATATTAGACAAGAATGGGAAAGAAAAGAATGGCTTTTTCAGGGACAGCATGGTTTTAGGAACGGTTTCTCTTGCGAGAGTCAGATAGTATCATTGTTTCAGGATATAGCTGATGAAGTTGATAATAGTGGGAGGGTGGACGCCGTAATAATAGATTTCGCGAAGGCATTTGATGTTGTTCCACACGATAAACTGGTTCATAAATTAATGCAATCGGGTATTGACCCCAGAGTTGTGGCGTGGATTGACGAGCTTCTTCGAGATAGGAAACAGAAAGTCCGAGTTGGACAACAATTTTCGACTCAAGCAAAAGTAACTTCAGGGATCCCTCAAGGAAGTGTTATTGGACCTCTCCTGTTTCTCGCATTTGTGAATGACCTGCCAGACAATTTATATTCAAAGGTACGGCTATTTGCAGATGACTGTATAATATATCGAGTTATTCAATCAAATGTAGACGAGGATATTTTGCAGGGTGATCTAGACAGATTACATTTTTGGGCGAAAAAAAATGACATGACAATAAATAGTTCGAAAAGCAAAACCATCACGTTTGGTAGGGGCCGCAAATACAATGAAACTCAATACCGTTTAGGCAACGAAAACATTCCAAGAGTCGTGTCTTGTAAGTACCTGGGGATAATTTTTGATAGCAAATTGAGTTGGGTAAAATCAGGTAAACTGTGTCGTAGGGAAAGCCTGGAGGTCCTTGCATTTTACTATGCGAATACTAAAAAAGAGTACTGCGAAAGCGAGAGAATTAGCTTATTTATCTCTAGTTCGTCCATTAATGGAATACGGGGCTGTTTGTTGGGACCCTTATAGAAATTCCCAAAAGGAATATTTGAATAGATTACAGAGAAGAGCGTATACATTTACTTTCCGAGGGAATAGGAAGAATGTTGAATGGGAGTCTCTAGAAATTAGGAGAGTTAAGGCAAGACTCTGTGCCCTGTACAAAGCGTATGCCGGTTATCCAGCTTGGAAAGATATCTACATCCGATTGGGTAGACCTTCGTACTTTAGTAGGGGGGATCACAAGCACAAAATTCAGTTTTGGCCACAGAGAACAGATGTTGGAAAAGTTTCATTTACAAATAGAACAATAACGGACTGGAATAAGTTACCTGCGACAGCCTTAGAACTCTTTCCTCTAGGTGTTCAAAGATTTAAAAATAAATTAACTAATGGTATTTGTAAACTTTATTAATTTAGTAAGTTGGATTATTATATCAGTTATTATTTGATTATTATTGATATTTTTATTGCTATTATTATTGTGTTAATTACTATTAAATACGTTGCTGTTCTAAATATATAATTATATTCAAAGTAGTATTGTACTGAAGTGTGGTGAAGTGTTGTGCAGTGTAGTGCAGTATAGAAGTAGAAAGAGAAGTGAATTTCAAATGTGAAGTGAAGTGAAGTGTAATTAAAAAGTCGTGTGTATTCTTGTATTTAATAGTTTCAAATAACTGTGCAAGTCAACCATAAAATGTAGTTAAGGCTATTATTGTTAGCATATTATTATTATTATTATTATTATTATTATTATTATTATTATTATTATTATTATTATTATTATTATTATTATGTCTTTAAATAATTTTAAGTTAATATTAGTAATATGTAAATTGTAGAGTTCTGCCACCAGGTTGTATATACCTACCTGCAGAATAATAAATATCTATCTATCTAATTCGGTTTTGTAATCTAAAAGTCTGGGAGCTATAAGATGTATTTCCCCATAATACTATACCATATCTCAGGCGGGAATGAACATTCGCGAAATATACACAACGAGCAGTATGAAGGCTGACTGAATATGCAAGAATTCTGAACGCGTAGCATAATGAACTTAATTTTGTGTTCAATTAATTTAAATGGACGTTCCATTTAAGGTTTGACTGAATTGAGAGACCTAAAAATTTTGTTGCCTTAACATCAGTCAATGGTACACCGTTCATTTTCAATGGAGCACAGAATTGTTTATTTGAAATGGAAAACTGCATTAAAACCGTTTTCTTTTCGTTTGCTATTAATTTATTTCGGAACCAATTTGAAACATCTGATATTGTACTATTTACGGTTTCTTTATTGCAAAGGATGTTCGTATCATCCGCAAAGAGAACCGTTCTTCCGTTTCGAATCGTCGAGGGCATATCGTTTACGTAAAGTAGGAATAGAATAGGGCCTAAAATCGATCCTTGAGGAACTCCACGTGCAATAGGCAAAGAGTCGGAAAGGTGTGTACATAATGTTCCATCATTCCATTAAGATATTTCAACTCTCTGAGATCGTTGTTTAAGGTACGAACATAACCAATCTAGAGCAATACCACGGATTCCATATGAAGGTAATTTTGAATTTGAACATTCATTCTTTAAAATTCAAATACTTACGAGGTCCACTAGCGATCTTTAATTTTGTAACAAAAAATCTGTTTATTTATTTATTTAGTCAAAAAACTAAAAAAAACTGTATGTGACGTATGGGGATAAAATCATCTGCGCACGCTTCCTTGAGTTTCAGAATAAATAACTTTCTTAAAAAAGAACTTTAGAGCAAATTGAAATTTACACTAGTAAATAGTGAATAAATAGAGTCAATAGAGTTTATCTCCTGGAAATTCACTGGTGATGGGAAGTTGTAAATCAATGTCGTGTTAGATATTTCTGTCTACATGCCAGGTCTTTTTTGTTTCTTTTGTATTCTAGTAGTCTTGTGCTCAACTTACGTTTAGTTTGTCCAATGTATAATCTATTACATTCTGTACAATTGATTTGATAAACTTGCTTATTAATGTCTAATTTCCCTCTGGTGTCTTTCAAGTTTTAGTCTATATGACGCTTATTTATCACTATTTACTAGTGTAAATTTGAATTTGGTCTAAAGTTCTTTTTTAAGAAAGTTATTTATTTGAGGGATGTAGAGTAAACATATTGAATTATTAAAAAATTCTTCCCCTCGAAATTATGTGGTAGTATTACTGCGAGGTTTCCGTATTTAATCAGTTTCAGTCTCTTAGACATCATTTTTTCTACAAATTTTAAAGTGTAGTCATTGAATTTCAATATCTTTTAACAAATAAAAATTGTAAGTGTAGCGTCATATAGTCAAAAACTTGAAAGACACTAGAGGGAAATTAGACATTAATAACGTAAGTTTATCAAATCAATTGTACATAATGTAATGGATCATACATTGGACAAACCAAACGTACAAGAATATAAAAGACCTGGCATGTAGACAGAAGTCTCTAACACGACATAGAATTACAACTTCCCTTCACGTGAATTTCCAGGAGATAAATATTTTAACCCCGAAAATTTCTTGTATCCTAGATTAACATTAGAAACTCTTTATATCAGAACATTTTCTTGTTTGAAACCCAAGTATAGTCTTAACTAGTAATATTGTCATAGTGAGATTCAATACGTACTATCATCGTACGATTTGCGTTTGTGTATTAATATTATTTCTTTTTGATATTTTATCAGCTGTTTCGTTTCTACCAGCCTCACAATGTGAAAGGATTTACTGAAAATGTACTCCAACCTTGCGAAGGTCACGAGAAAAGTGGAGAGCCTAGTAAAGTACATGGACACCGTGTGCAGAGCACCTGCTGCGTCGTATAAAAGTAAGGGTTGTACAACTGCTCCGAGGAGATGGTAGAGTGAGATTATTTTAGCATGACCGCTGCAGGTCGAGGGCTCAGAGTTGCGGGATGATTCCATTTCTCAAATTCATCGGTTTAGGGGGGAAAGCATCCCTTCCCAGCACGAGTTGACAACCTACTTCAGTTGTGTAAACATTGTCCCTGA
>BLKR01007306.1:0-15000 GCA_011170035.1 Teleogryllus occipitalis | reverse complement strand
CAAATAACAAAGCAAAAGCAATGTGAAATGTAATAAAAAATACGAGCAAATCAACTAGAAACGTTGTAGAGAATGTTGTTTTAAAATATAACGACATAAATGTGAACGATCCGGCAACAGTGGCTAGACTCTTTAACCAATACTTTACGAGAAATGCTGCCGATATCACTAAGAGTCTTCAGCCAAAAACAAATTCAATATCAGACATTTCCCCAAAAATTTTAGACACGATGTTCGTTCCCGAAACTTCTTTCTATGAAATTCTCAAAATAATCGGGAAACTTAAAAATAAATATTCGACTGGATTATACTTCCTGGATTGTTAACGACCTGTGCGCTTGCCATTATACACCCGTTAACTCACATCTTTAATGCATCCTTACGCACCGGAAAGTTTCCAGGTATTTTTCAAACAGCTAAAATTAAGCCGCTCTTCAAAAAAAGGCAACAAAAACGAAATTCAAAATAATCAGCCAATTTCTCTTTTGTCAGTTTTTTCAAAAATATTAGAGAGACGCACTTTCAAATTGCCAACATTAAACAACCTTAATCAATAGTTAAGGTTAAACAACCTTATTCAATAGTTGACATATCTCATCTGCAATGAAATTTCTTTGCAAAATTGTATTTGTTTGCATTTTAATACATATGGTTAAACAATATTAATAATTATATTTAAACCATTTTTTAGTTTAGCGAACGCTTCAATGACATTTCGTGAATTCATAAATGGTTCAAAATAAATACTTCTAAAATTCAATAATTGTAGCGTCTTAAAATATAACAAAGATACGTACTTCGTAAAACGAGTTGTTACTACTAAAAGAATACAAAAAGAACATGTTAAAATAATTCAAAGAGATTTAGCGTTTAAGTTTACATTTTAGTAAATATCAATGCCGTAGCATTTTCGAGCGAAAATACTTAGAACGAACTTGGTGGTCAAGTTATATTATCTTCCCCACACATACTACATTTCAGTTTCAATCCCACATATATAGTCAGAGTTCAAAGGTGATTTGCTGGACGCGTCTCTCCACTCTATGAAACTTCCGAAACCTTGAATTTTGCACGACCATCTGTACTGGAAGGACGTGGCGGTTTATTAAAAGAAAACGAACCATTCAAAGTATCTAATGTTTAATCGTTGAAAACGTTTAACCAATAAAACCCACCTCAAAGGAAAATATCAAGTAATCAATATTAATGATTACCTCTTAAAATTGTGTTTACTATTTTGATGTTTTCAACATCCCAATAACCTATAGAAAACACGTGTTTTTCCAGGTTATTATAAAACAAATTCAATAAATATAAGCATTTATTCACGTTACTATATGTAAAACATTGAAATATATAAGATGTTATTTGATTCACGTCTTCATCGGAGGTCTGAGATTAAAACAAAAACTGGCAAACAGAGAAAATTAAAGTAAATGTGAGTGATCGATGAAGTTGAATCATCAAATGAAAAACAATGTTTCTTGGTTCATATAATGCCACCTTGTGTAATAAACATGTAATTACATGTGATAAATATATTTTAAACATGCAAATTAATGAAAATTTTGAACAGTAAAATTATCAATTAAACGTTGATTCATCTTCTTACAATACGAAATTGGAGAATTATCACAGAAGGCTCTAAAGCCGAAATTGATAACCAATTGAGTATTGTAATACAATGTTACAATTTGAATATCATAGAAGCAATTTGTCAAAATTCAAGTGAACTATAATTTTTGTTTAAATTTGACTCCTCGTCCTACGAAAACTGACATCTGACGGTACTTATGTTGACAGTTTTATGTCTTGAGTTTGTTCTAATACTACTTGCAGTATGCAAATTATAATTTTTGTATTAATGAAGCATAGATATATGCAGGGCTTGATTTCTGACGGAACGGCGTTCCGGTAGCTCGAGAATAATTATTAAATTATATTATATAGAAATAACTATTTCTATTACATTAATAATTAATTTGAGGAGCGTTCCTGCATCTAAAGTTTTACAAATAAAGCACTGAATATATTTTTATTTTTATTTATTTAAACTGCAATTCGGTGTGACCCGGTGGCAGTTAATTACATAAGTAAGATATTAATTTTCATGCAAATAACATAATAATGTTGATAATAATGCTAAAATAATAATAATAATAATAATAATAGTAATAATAATAATAACAGTAATAATAATAATAATAACAGTAATAATAATAGTAATAATAATAACCGTAATAATAATAGTAATAATAATAATAATAATAATAATAATAATAATAATAATAATAATAATAATAATAATATAAAAACTGGTGAATCTTAAAAAACAAACATTAAATTACCTAAAAGATAAAAGAAACGTCAATCTAAAACAGCACTGAGTGCTTAAACAATGAAGACCGCACTGCACTTGCCTACACTTCACTTCATTTCACTTCACTATTACACTAAAAAAACACCTTCATTATTTCTCTGCTCTACACTGCACAACACTTCACTTCACTTCACTTCACTTCACTTCACTGTATAACTTAATCTTCCTAGTTAACTACCTCAAACTTAGAAATGCCCTAAATTACTTTCCTAAATTGTTGAACGCTTCGAGGAAAGGGTTCAAAGGTTTTTGCAGGCAATCTATTCCAATCTCTTATCGTTCTATTTGTAAAAGAAAATTTCCCGACATCCGTTCTCTGCGGTCTTAAATTTATTTTTTGCCTGTGATCACCTCTACCGATGTACGTAGGAAAATTTAGCCGCCGTTTAATTTCTTTCCAAGCTGGATGACCGCTATAAGCTTTATACAAGGCGCAAAGTCTTGCCAATGTTCGCCTGTTTTCGAGTGAATCCCACCCTATCCTTTTCTTGTCCCTGAAAGTAAATTTAGCTGCTCTACGCTGAATCCTTTCCAAATTCTTACACTGCATAATTTTTTGCGGATCCCAACAAATTGCTCCATATTCCATTATCGGACGAACAAGCGACAAGTAAGCAATTTCCTTCGCGTTTACTGTTCTCTTTTTTAAGATACGCATTACAAAATGAAGAGATCTCCACGCTTTCCCTACAACAAAATCTACGTGATTTTTCCAGCTTAATTTACTATCGAAATGGATACCTAGGTACTTACACGAAGAAACTCTCGGAATAATGTCGTTACTTAAACGGTAATTTGTTACGCTGTAATTGTGACCTCTGCCAAAAGTGATAATTTGCTTTTAGAACTATTTATGGTCATACCATTATTTTCCGCCCAGTAAGATAATGCATCAAGATCCCGTTGCAGCATATTTTCATCGTCTTTCGAATTTATAATGCGATATATTATGCAATCGTCTGCAAATAGCCGAACATTTGAAATTAATTGCGCTGGCAAATCATTAATGAACGCTAGAAATAGAAGAGGTCCAATGACACTCCCTTGCGGTATTCCTGACGTAACGCTTGCGCAGGAAGATAACTCTTGCCCAATTCGGACTTTCTGTATCCTGTCACGCAGAAACTCGCTAATCCACGCCACCACCCTGGGATCGATGCCTGAATTTATTAATTTCTGAACAAGTCGGTCGTGTGGAACAACATCGAACGCTTTGGCAAAATCTATAACTACTGCGTCTACTCTCCCGCCCGCGTCAATTTCATCTGCTAGGTCCTGAAATAGCGTTACTACCTGACTTTCGCATGAATAATTAGTCCTAAATCCGTGTTGGCCATGATAGAGCCATTTTTTGACTTCCCACTCTTGCTTAATGTAACTCGCAACTAGATGCTCCATAAGTTTGCAGACCACTGACGTGAGACTTACCGGCCTATAATTACTTAGTATAGTTTTGTCCCCACTTTTAAAGATTGGTACTACAAAAGCTAATTTCCAATCTTCAGGTACTTTTGAATTGTTCATAGACACGTGAAATATTCTAATTAAGTACGGTAATATTGCCTCTCCTCCTAGTTTAATTATGTCCGTAGAAATGTCGTCTGGACCCCTTGACTTACCATTTTTCATAAATTTTACATTATTACGTAGAACGTTTACTTCAATATTAAATTGATTTGTAACCGAATACCTTTGAATAAGTGGATGGTTCGTATTGCTTTTGAAAACCGAACTGAAATACCTATTAAATGCGTTAGCTTTTGCCCGGTCGCCTGTGATGAGTGTGTTTTGATGTTCACGAACAACTGGGATATACTCTTTGTTTCCCTTTCTTCTACGGACATATTTGTAAAATCCTGACCAGTTATTTCCCTTTTCGTCTAGAATGTTTTTTAAATACGTCTCCTGAGCAATTTTCTTTTCTCGCTCTAATTCTTTCGAACAATTTCTAAAAATATGCATATGCTCGGTACTGCGTTTTCGGGTTTTAAATGCATTTCTCGTTATCCTCTTCATACGCCTAATTTTTGAATTATAATATTCTGGATCCGGATTATTTTTTAGAGTTTTGCATGGTACGAACTTTTGCAAAGCTTCGTCTATAATATCTTTGAATGCGCACCATATCTCTTCCATACCTCCTTCTGTTCTCAGAAAGTTGTTGTATTTTTCTCTAAGAAACTCATGAAGCCCCTCTACGTTTGCTTTCTTGAACTGACGCACTTTCGTTCCTGTCGCAATACATTTCCTTGAAATATTTTCGTCTAAATCAAGAAGAACCGCTTTGTGATCACTAATTCCCTCAACTAATTCCCAATATGTATCATTATATATCTTATTTCGACACTGATCTCAGTTTCGTCAAGTTTGATTTTAGACAATCAACGTGAATGATCAATCAAAGTTTACCCGCCTAAATAAAGTTTATCTTACTATACATACTATTTAGACACCGTGTCTATACATACTATTTAGACAAAACTAGTTCTGCTTCAACAGCACGTACTTTCACGTCTTTATGTAATAACTACGGAATATGCAATACGGACTACGTGAACTTGCAAAAAAAAATAAATATTTCAGCAGCAATTATTTTCTCCCTGATGGTATTCGATCTCGGGTCCTTAAAATTATCATGTTTGACATGTTTTCCCTACACCACCAGCTGCACAGCTGAACTTTCTCCTTCCCGGCGCAGAAAGAAAATGAAAAAATTGAATTTACACTTCTTAAATATTCAGTGTTTAATTTACATTGATTCAAAATCTAGTATTAAAAACAGAATTCATGATGGAAAGAATCTCTAAAATCTCTTGCGTCAATAATGTTTTTCGACAATGTTAATATTTGTTTGCAAATTTCAAAAATTCAGATTGTTCGCCCATAATTGGACGTACGACATTTTTATTGCTTATTCAAAATTCAAAATTTATTGCTTATTTATCCTTGAAAATCGATTTTATTACATGGGAGTTTTTTTGTTTTTTTTCTCCCTTTCAAAATTCAAAATTTATTGCTTATTTATCCTTGAAAATCGATTTTATTACATGGGAGTTTTTTTTTTTCTCCCTTCAAAATTCAAAACTTAAGTAGTATATGATTTAGTGTAGGGATCACAGAATTTTGAAAATGTGCACACAATTCACTTTTCCCCATAGCCCGTCATACGCAGTTTTTAACTGTTTTTGACGACGTAAATAAATAAATAAATAAATAAAAATTTAAACGTCTTTTGCTTCGAGGAATAGATTTGCAGAAAAACAAGTGGAGCTCTTTGTGTAAAGTACCGTAAAAACTAAAAGATTCGTTTCAAGTTGGAGGATTCGTGATTTCAGTCAGATCGTTCAAGGAATATCCATGTTGGAGAAAATCCTGTTTACTTTAGGCTCAAGAATAATCCATACGCAGACCTGACTGACGAAGAGGTTTCTCGAAAATCATTTTTTCAGGTTCAAAACAATCGTTTTCACATTCATTAATGTTTTAGGGGACTTATTATGAAGCCCTTTTCCCTCACAAAAACTTGCCTGCAAAATTCTATCTTCCCCGCGCCGACAAATTTGGACACCCCGCGGCCAGGGGGAGGGACACGTTGACCAATTGCTAGCAGGTATAACCACAATTGATTCTGATTGGTGCAATTGATTGCAAAATTTGCAAATTTTTTACTGTCTCATCTGTATGGCGTTTAAATGCGATGCAAAATTCCGGAATTCAATCGGTGCTATCATGTTACGTTCTCGAGATATATCTAATTGTTTATAAGAAATTAACATCTTAGAATGATCCCATTTGTTATCACTTAACACAAGCATACTGAAAAAACAGTTCTCCAATGCCGTGCTTTTGCCTGCGCTGATGACACAGTACTGTTCACAACAAACAAGATGTGGATCAAGGTAGAGAAATTCTACAAAAAACATTAGATTCGTTTATAAATTGGTGTTCAAAATGGCAAATAAAAATAAACCCCACTAATCACAACCCAAGATATTTACGCTACGAAGACCTAAAATGCCCAATCCACTGAAAATTAAAAATGTAGATTTAAAATGGATTAAAAAAGATCAACCAGTGAGATATTTAGGAGTGCTTCTAGACCAAAAACTAACGTGGAAATATCATATTAAAGAAATTGCCAATAAAACATACGTGAAAATAGCAAAATTATATCCACTCATAAATAGCCACTCTAGACTAAGCATAGAATGTGGTATAAGCTTATTCAAATCAATTGTTAGACCATCGCTTACTTACGCTTGCCCTGTATGGGATGGGGCCGCAAAAAGTAACTTAGAAAATCCAAGTAGTGCAAAATAAATTTTTTAGACGCATAATTAAAGCACCATGGTTTGTGTCAAATAGACAAATTCGAAACGAACTGAAAATAGAAAACATAAATACATTCAATAGAAGACTTTTAGAAATTTTTTTTGATGAACTACCGAAAGCAGAATGTGTTAAAAATTTCGATCTAGGACAGTCAGCAAAAGACATTAAAATTATTTCAAGATACCCCAAGGATAAATTACGCCTACCATAAACACTCCATAGAATGCAAATCGATTAGAAATAATTATTAAACATACAAACAGAAAATGAAACAATAGAACGTCACAAATTAAATCCAAACACTAAATTAGAAGAACAGTAAGAAAGTAAGAGGGTTTCGACTAAATGAGACTGCCTATGCCCTAACCCAGTTATAGTTATAAGTTATGCAAATCTCTGTATAATCAGTGGATTGAACAGATAGAAAATAAAGTTGTTAAAAAAAGTTAATGAACATTTCACAAAATAAAAAGACATAGGTATTGAAACAAAAATATGACTTTCTCTCAATTATAATAAAATCTTGAACACAATAATGAAATAACGTAAAACTTAAAAACCTTGACTTAATGCGTTTCACTTGAGAGCCAACGATATTTGGTTAAAAGAGCAACGTTAGTAAATTGAAAAAAAAAAGGGACATAACGTGAACAAAGTCTATTGATCACGTGCAAAGTTGTTGAATGGCAAACAACTAACTTGTTCAAGTTTTCAAACTCAAACGAACATCTATTTGGCATCAAAAACGCTTTAAATGATCGATCGCTCCACATCAAGTCAATAGGTAACTTAAAACATCTTCTATTTGATCAAAGTATTTGGAATAATACTCATCTGCCTTCAACGAAGTACCTCACCTTGTGATGGTTGGGGGAGGTAGAGGTAGGTCAGGGTAATTTGTCTTAAAAATATCCACATGACTTGGAGTCTTCAAGAATACTTTCTTGACAGTTGAAATGAACTGATCAATATTTGGGAATTGCAATCTCACAGTTTCTGCAACACGATGAAAAGCTTGAGCAAGGCAAGTTAGATGAAGAAGTGTCGGGTAAAAAACTTTTATCGCAGCCCCTGATTGTAACATTATAAGGAGTACCATCCGACAGAAATAGTAGAACGGTTTCATGCTAAACTCCACTTGGCCAAAAAACATTCAGTGATTCATTGAAATATCTCGCAATGAGGGGTGAATATGCTCTATTCGTGAATGAGGAATGAATATGAAACAAAAATATCCAAATATGGCCCAAGCATGCTAAGATATGGAATTATGGTGATATATGCGAAAATATGGGAAATAAAAATAGCTTAAATTGATTCTAAATGCCTCAAAACGCATACAATTTGTTGAAACGGGATGTTTTAATAAACAGAAAAAATATGCAAATGCATACAAATCACAGCCCTTGTTATCGCCAGTTATCGCATTATCGAACTTTACACATTCAAAGAAGACTACCTTCAACTTGAGGGCTCATCATCTCTTGCAAAATGGAAACATTTTTCAGTGAGATATCTACTGAATTCATTTCAATTTTGTGCGTCAGTCCAATGCAAACCCAGAAAGAATTTTCAACATAATGAAAAATGTTTGGACAGACAAACCAACAGAAGGTTGAGCGAGCTGTGCATTTTTTTTACATACCATATAAATGTTTAGAAGTTAATAGTTAGAATAATTAAAAAATCAAAATAAAGTAAAAGTTGCTCAATCAACGAAGAAATATTGTTGAAAATAGTTAATCGAATATGTAAATAATAAAATGGTTTCAAATTAAATAATGTTATCCAAAGATAATTGCAGTAAAGCATGTGATTATGATGTTAGTATATTTAATTATAAATTATTGAGAATTATACTATTATTCAAAGATCTTATTACATTGAAGCAGACGATCATAGTATTAGTAAAGTATGTGCAATTAATAATTATTCAAAAATACATCATTATTATTCAAACATCCCCCCTTTCGGTTCAGTATTTTCTGAAATCATTTCTGGCAACCTAATTCTGGTCGTTAACATTGGTGTTTCTTACTGTGAACTGTGACAAGATCATGGATAGCTGTAGTGGTACCTCCTTTCCCTCCCTGCCACCCCTCTCCCCGCAATAGACTCGACGCCGCGAAGGCCACCTGCCCCGAAGGCGAAAGTTTCCAAGGGCTGCTACAGGAAATATTGTCCGTTTAATTCAAAATCATATGTCAGAAGATCTAATTTTATACTCAAATTACTATCAAACTATTAACATATGATACATAATTGTATTCCTCTTTTCATGATGCATTCACTGCTGTGGAGAAAAATATATAGTTCCATTCAAAAAATCGAAGATGATCAAATTTCTCAAAAACTAAGAATATTATAGACAATTTCTCTACGCCATGTTACTTCTCCTATGATTCCGCATTGTTCAACGAAAACTGCTTTTCGATATCGTGAACCGTTTAGAATTTATGGGGGATAGTTGGGTGTATATTTCTGAATACAAAAAATACCTGTCACAAACATTGATATATCACTAAAAAAGTCTACCACATCCAGCCTGGTATAAATCCTGTATAACCCTGTTATTTCGATAAGAGTTTTCCGGACCTTGATTACAAATTTGAATATTATAAACTATTTATGAATAACTTATTGACACTTTTCCCAATACGATGGCCGTAATATGCATTTGCTATTCATATAGCCGTAATATATAAGCTATTAAGTCATAGCTACATTAAAACTAGTCAATAAAGAAAGATTCATAAACATCACAAAATGATATTTATTTAATCGTTTCCGATCGAAAGGCTGAAGAAACGAAGAGTCAATAAGCGACGAATAACCAGCGAAAAACTAAAATGCCAGCATGACCCAAACACGTTAATTCAAGTGGACAGTTCAGAAGGTGAAACATAATAGAATATCATGGATCAGAAACTTAACACATAGTTTGTCTTTTTTGCGCAACAGAAATATTTTAAAAACCCACTTCAGAAACATTAAAAATTGGGAAATACACTAACAATAATCACACCATATCCCAATATAAAAATTAGTAACACGAAATAATTTATATTTGATATTTGGAATCTTCCTTCATAGCAAGTGAGTTCCTACAGTACATTGTTCGTGGGCTGCAATAGTGGCACAACTCAAAAAAATAAATGAAATAAACTGAGATTGAAGTTTCACCTAGTATTGAAATGCATCCTTCTTGCATTCACACTTCTGCCATCTGTTGGCAGAAGATACACTACTGTTGCTGCTGGAGGGTAGACCAATATGCAATTCTAGAGAGTGCATTAACTCAAAACTAGTAATTTTTGCGTGGTGGTACTATTGCAGCTCACGAGCGATGCCCTACGGTTTCGTGAATTTTGATTCATTATTCATTATTACGGTCATAGAGATGTCCATATTGAAATAGCAAAAAACGTAGTAATTCACCTTCACATGCCACGAGGTGAAGAATGCGGAACGAATTCAACATCAGATTATTAGACATAAGACACTGGGAAATCAAGTAACCAACCTTGAATAGTCGTTCCGGGACCAGCACTCGGTGAAAACCGTTGAACCCAAAAGTGACCATGTCCTTCAAGGCAGAAAACGCACTGTTATAGCAAAGAAACAACACAATAAATACACGACTCACTTGAAAAGCGAAAACAACATTATAAGAATGTCCTACCACGGCAGACGCTCGGATCGCAACCACTTCGACAGGTGTTTCGGCGCGCACTGCCAAGACGACTGCCGATTGGCGGCAAAGGAGCGCGCGATTTACAACACCAAACATTCATCAAATTCCATTTTCGAAATTGAGGAAATTTACAGAAATTGTTTCAAAAGTCTCTCAGTGTTTTATGATTTCTCTTATTTTGTTTTTATCCAAATAAAAGGCGAAATTCGTAAAACAAATGGTGAAAATTTAGAAGGAAAAATATTTCTTTATTTTCTGAAAACCAATAAAAATATCTTGTTAACATGGCGCTAATCACGCGTGAATCTCGCGCAGATCTTGTGATTCAGACCGCCCTCAAAACGTTACATTAATAAAAATTATATAAATAGATTATTCAGTTAATTTTGATGTTATGCGTAATAATGCGCATGTACTTTGGAGTTTTCACTATTCCGACCAGAAATTTATTCCAATTTTTAACTTGGGGAAACAGGAGAGTGTTTGTAAATAAAATCATTTTATTTATATCTTTCGAGACAATATGGCCAACACATTCTACGGTTGATTATTTTTATTAAAATCTTATATCGTGGAAAATTACAGTATGTTATTTCTTGTAAAAAGTATTACTTAGTGGAGAGTCATTGATTTGAAAATATCGAAACAAATCAGGTTTTTGTGAATAACAAGAAGCAAAGAAAACAAAATTGAAGAGTGAATGGTAGGAAATACACAGTATTGAACTTCTTGTCGAACTTGTTCCGTTTCAAATAAGGCAATATAAATACTGCACCATTATTTTCTGCCAAATTTACATAATGCTGTAATTTGTGTTTAACTTTAGTGTGGTAGAAACCGAGAAACCCTACCTTCCTTTATTCCTTCACAGCAAATGAGAGCATATATTGTTCGTAGTGTGCAATAGTGGCACAACTAAAAAATTAAATGAGATAAACTGAGTTTGAAGTTTCATCTTGTATTGAAATGCAACCCTCTCGCATTCACACTTCTGCCATTTGTTGGTAAAAGATATGCTATTGTTGCTGCAGGAGGGGAGAACAATCTGCAAATCGAGAGTGCATTAACCCGAAACTCGTAATTTTTGAGTTGTGAGTTGTATTGCAGCTCACGAGCAATACATTACGGTTTCGAGAATTTGATTCATTATTCATTTTTACGTTCAAAGAGATGTAGTTTACATTAAAATAGAAAAATCTTCGTTCGTAAATCATCTTCACATGCCTCAAGGAGAAGAATACGCTACAAATTCAACGCCAGAGTATAAACATAGGACACTGGAAAATCAAATAAACCAACCTTCAATAGTCGTTCCAGGACCAGCACTCGGTGAAAACCGTTGAACCAAAACGTGACCATGTCCTTAAGGCAGAAAACGCACTGTTATCACAAATAATCATCACAATAAATACACGACTCACTTGAAAAGCGAAAACAACATTATAAGAATGTCCTACCACGGCAGACGCTCGGATCGCAACCACTTCGACAGGTGTTTCGGCGCGCACTGCCAAGACGACTGCCGATTGGCGGCAAAGGAGCGCGCGATTTACAACACCAAACATTCATCAAATTCCATTTTCGAAATTGAGGAAAATTACAGAAATTGTTTCAAAAGTCTCTAAGTGTTTTATGATTTCTCTTGTTTTGTTTTTATCCAAATAAAAGGCGAAATTCGTAAACAAATGGTGAATATTGAGAACGAAAAATATTTCTCTATTTTCTGAAAGCCAGTAACAATGTCTTGCTAGTATGGCGTTGATCTCGTGAAAAGCCCGCCCTCAAAACGTTACATTGCGTAATTAAAAAAACATATAAATGGATTATTCAGTTAATTTTTATGTTAAGCGAAACAGTGCTCGAATACTCTTGAGTGTTCACTATTCCGACCAGAAATTTATTCCAAAATATTCGTTTTAACTTGGGCAAACAGGTGGGTATTTTTATATAAAATCATTTTATTTATGTGTTTTGAGACAATATAGTCAACACATTCTACTGTTGATTTATTTTTTTTAAGAGCATTTGGCGTGGAAAATTGTAGAATGTTATTTCTTATAAAAAGTATTACTTAGTAGAGAGTCATCGATTCGAAAATATTAACGCAAATCAGATAGTTTTTGTGAATAACAAGACGCAATGAAGAGTGAATGATGGGAAATACACAAAGTGTTGAATTACTTGTCGAATTTGTTCCATTTCAAATAATCCAATGTAAATACTGCACCATTATTTTCTGGCAAAATTTACGTACTGCTGTAATTAGTGCATAACTTTAGTGTGGTTAAACCGACAAAACCTGATTGCCAGGATCTTTTTTCTTTTTGTTATAATTTTGGTGCTGAATTTTCGATAGTAGTACGTGTTGGATTATAATATTACTTATTATTTTTACACATATTTGTCTGGCTTTGCAGGTCAATAAATTGTCAGTGATCGTTGGGTATCTTGTTATGTGTGAAAACTTGTAAACAAACGTTGAGAGCTAATGTTTAAAAATTCTGAATGTCCAACCGTAAACGTCTATAATAAATATTTCAACAGGCTAGAAAACAAAGATAAAGTAACCGATTATACTTTTACTGTTCATGATTTCTTAATCTAAAACTTGTATAAACACAGAACCATCTTCCTACTATCAAACGAATAATCGAATTGAAAATATTTATTTCAGAGTAAAAAATTATTCTGATTCCTTCCAAGTCCAGTTTCCACCACATTCTCCTTCTGTGGAGTGAGTCAGTTGCTCTTTGCTATCAACAGGTGGCAGCGGCGAAGCGTGAGCGGAATGAAATTTCACGGCCGCGGAGATAAGAGAAAAGCAAAGGTCAAATGACCCTGTCATTTGTCGAACTGACAAAAATGGAATTTAAGTTTTGAACGTTTATACAAAAATTGCTCCGCGAACGTCGTTGGTGTAGGCTAACTGTACTTCACCGAGCTATTTAGAATGTTCATATCCATATTATGTTACGGTAACCAAATTTCTGACTCTCTCAATTCAGTCAAACCTCAAATGGAATATACTTTTAACAGAATTAAACACTAAAGTATGTTCATTATGTTACGCTCTCAGAATTCTTTCAAACTGACAGCCTTCATGCAGCTTGTTGCGTGTATTTTGCAAATGTACGTTCCCGCCTGAGATATGGCATAATATTCTAGGGAAGTTCATCCGACAGTACCCGGACTTTCAGATTGTTGGAAAAAATGTATGAATAATAAGCAAATGTGATTCCCAGGTGATTGCTGGAAGTGTTTCTTCATTGATTTTGGAATCTTACTGTTGCCTTGCCTACTTATTTACGAATCTGCATTTTTTGTCAAAACTAACTTACTTAACGGTGGGAACATACTATTTTCATACTGATATTTATAATTATAACACACACCGTAGAAATCACATTCTTCAGGTGACAATCAACTGCTCACTACAAGAAATCCACATACCTGGATAATATATGTATAGATAATAATCGTACGTTACTTTACAACACATTGCCAGATGGCATGAAATAATTAAAATCGTTATACAAACATAAATTAAAAGTTAAATATTTTCTCCTCCATAACTGCTTCTATACAATTAGAGTCTACACTGATCATCAAAAAGAAAAAAAAATTATTTTAACTGAGATATGTAATGCATTAGTTTACATTTGTATTATGTAATTAAAAATACACTTAATACGTCTCTAACGAGTAATGTACTTCAGCTTCCATGGTCAATGACCCTCATCTCGATCAGGTTTCTGTCCAGTTTGCTTAGCGCCTTCTTCCCTTTCCATAGAGCAAATGCTGAGATGGCCACTTGTTTTGCTTCTGGATGTACTAAATGTAACTTCACTATGCGCACGTTGTATTGCCAGAGCTCGATTCTGACCACTGCCCGGTGGTCATCTCACTTTCTTTGCCAATTGATAAAACAAACGTCAATGAATTAAAAGGAAATACCAACTGGAAGAAGTAAGCCAAGTTAATGCTTCTCAATTACACGTACCCAAAAAATCTAAATACCGCGAATGACATTGACAATGAAATAGAAAACTTCTCTAGAGCGATGATTGCGTCTTTCCAACAATCGACAACACCTTATCGAATTCCAAAAGGGAAAGCAATACCCCTAAATATAATTAACCTAATTAAAACAAAAAATAATCTGAGACGGTTCTGGCAACACTCAAAGCGACCAGATATTAAGAAAAAAGTAAATCAGCTAACGCGTAAGATAATTTCCTGATGAATTACGTCTACAAAACTACAATACATTTATTGCGGAAATCCACCATAACTCAAGGCACCTCTGGTCAACTGTTAAAATATTTACTAAAGGAAAAGGAAAAATTCTTCCTTTATGGCATGGCTCGGAAAAAATTTACTCTGATACAGAAAAATCAGAAATATTTGCTGTACATCTAAAGAACACCTTCAAACCGCATACCGTTTCTGATGCACAATTTAATTCGGAAATAGTAAATTACCTCAGTACTAATATCCCCACTGCGGCACCTCCCATCAAATTCATTTCTCCTTCGGAAACCATCTCAGTGATTAAACTTCTAAAATTAGGAAAATCTCCGGGTATCGACGGTAT